>CACVCL010017910.1:0-145088 GCA_902729485.2 Mus minutoides | reverse complement strand
ACTTCAATATAGCACAACTGAGAATATTTTCTTTATATACTATATATATTTCCATTAGGCCTATTTTACAAACGAAGCAACTGAACTAAGGAAAATGAACATGTTCAAAGCATAGCTAGTAAGTTCAAAGAAATGAGAAGCCCCATCTAGTTCACATTTGCAAATCTGGCGATCTGCTCAAAGAAACACTGGTGCTTGGACCTACACTGAGTAAGTCCTTTAGCAGATCTGAGGAAGAAGGATAAACCATAGGCAACAATAACTTCCCCGTTTTTAAAAACAGGTCATAATGCAGTATTCTCAAGTAAATGAAGCAGGTTGAAAATGAAACAGTAAAAAGTAGTAATAACCTGTAATGATGAGAGAGGAAATATAACCACATTAGGAAACTGAGATCTATTCTTCATCCTAAGTGGTTACAATACTATTTGCTTTGTTTTATATAAGATATATATATATATATATATATATATATATATATATATATATATATATCTTATATAAAAGTTCAACACACTACCAAACAATAAAGAAAAAGAGATAAGAAAACAAGAAAGTAAAAAACAAAACAAACAAACAAACAAAAAATCCACACTAACTGTCATGGTCCCTGACCTTGATCACTCTGTAGTCACTAACTGGCAGTTTCTTGTGAAGAAAAGCACGCTAGTGCTTTCTGTTTCTAGGGTTAAGAGCAGAACACAGACCATAAAGATACAATGGCAAGCTCCACAAGGTTCCTTAGCAATACTCTTGTATTTTTGTGCACATCAAGACTACCATTCTTTTTTATTATCTTACTTATGCACTATACATCCGGCTCACTGCCCGTTTCCAGTCAACAGTCCCACAATGCTTCCTCCATCCTCCTCCCTTCTCTGAGCAGGTGGGAGCCTCCCTGGGTATTCCCCAAGCCTGGCACATCAAACCTCTTCCAGGCTACGCTCATCCTCTCACACTGAGGCCAGACAAGGCAGCCCAGCTAGAAGAACATATCCACATACAAGCTACAGCTCTGGGAATATGCCCCTCTTCAGTTTTTCAGGACCCACACAAAGATCAAACTGCATATCTGCTACATATGTGTGAGGCAGAGACTCAACACAAACCAAAGGCTGACTGTCTTAACTAAATGATTTACTCAATGTCTAAGGCAGAAGGGGGCTCTGAGAGGGTACAAAAAAGTGAATCAAAAGCTCATTAACAATTTTCTTCTTCAAGTAATGTAAATATTTCTGACAAATACATCCCCAAGGTGTTTACTTGATTTCAAAAATACAACAAAGCTGACTCTCTTAAAGCATGGTAGAGATGCCACATTTCCCAATGTTGCCCAAATTGTTTCCTACTGCCAATGGTGTTGGCTAGGTATGTTATTATTACTTCTTAAAAGAACAGTTTCTTAATTACACTGTTTTTCTACTGAGAAGGTTAACATTTTTCTATTTTATACTACAATAATATCTATATACTGTACTTTCCCTAAACAATACTTCTCTAGAGGATTTTTAACCCAGTATGTTCAGTTACCATTTGCAAAGTAAAACGTGAAAGAAATGACTGATTCCTCATTAGAAGTAGAATGAACTGAACAAATAAAATGATGACTTGAGGCTTCATTTAAAGCTGATTTGTCAACAAAACAAAAAGCAATTTCCCCAAGGAGAGTATAAATATAGCATTCATGCCCTCCATGGGGAAATGGATGGAACTGATGACCATTGTGTTGGACAAAATAAGCTAGAGTCAGAAAGGTAATGACGGTATATTTTCCTCATTTGTAAAAGCTAAATTTCTAATACAATACATGAAAATAGGATACTGTTTGACAAAAAGAAAATGACCAGAAGGAGAACAAGAAACATTAATGGGAGGAAGGAAGTGAGCTAATTACATTATCTGGGGAAATGAAATATAATGAAAACCAATATTTTGTACAGTATACACAAATATATACTAATAAAAATTCAGGGCAAACTGTTAAATATATAATAAATTTTCAGAAACAAAATATAAAAGGTAGCTAGCTAACAGACACATAGCATATAGCACTGGAAAAGAAAATACAGCTAAAGAGATACTCCAGCAAGATTTTTCCATAAAAAACAAACACATTTAATATTTTGGGAATGTGCAGAGGGTTTAGTGTAGGCTGAGAATAAAATTTCATGCAGCTACTGCCATTCCCTTCTCAAATATCCTTAAGTGTCATTATTCAGTAAGTACCTATCACCTTGAATGGCTCCAACAAAAAGTAGAAATAAAATTTCAAGTTTAAGTGGAAAACCAGAAAGCCAGATTATTATTGATAACAGAACAGAATACCACCATAGCTATTAACAATATCAGAATTCTATGATAAATCTGCTTCTATAATTAGTGAAACCTAAAATTCACTGACCATCTATTCTGAATCCAGCACTATCTAAAGAGTAGCTAACTGAATCCACAGACATTAATGCCATCCATTCATGGACCAGCAGCAGCGAAAGCACAAGTTCTCAAGCTCCTACAACTGCTTGCATTCCAACCTACATCCATTTCACCTGAGAGCCAAGAAAACCTAGTCAGGAACATTCTTAGGAATGAAGGAAGGTATAAATTCTAAGCAGTTTCACTAAAATGGGGGAAATGTAAGCAAACTACTGACGCAGCACTTTGTCAATGGCCGGGATCTGTAGACAGATGTGATTCAGGATCTGTAGACAGATGTGATTCAGGATCTGTAGACAGATGTGATTCAGGATCTGTAGACAGATGTGATTCAGGACTTGTGCCTATGCTACAGCTCAGTAGAATGAACATATATTAGCACCACCTATGTAATACATGCTGCACTGACAACACTCGGAAACGCCCTGCTACTCAACGACTATCTGGAGTTTCTTTCTACATTTGCTTTTACTCAAAGGAAAAAGAGCCTACAAGGGCAGGACCCAACCAGGGAGGCTTAGTTTGTTATCTCTAAATCTTAGCCAATGACAGCATTTAGGTGGTCAAATATTTCTTGAATTAAAGGAATTAACATTCCTTGGGCCCTTAACATGTAACAGGTAAAGCCTATAAATGGTCTGAGAAATGTAAACAGCTTAAATCAGCAGTGGCTGGAGGAGGGGAATCCTAAGACCAAGCTCTCCCCACAGATTCTGTTTCAAACGATTTCAATTTTATACCTATTGCTACAGTCAGATTTCTAAAATACCTATAGATTCTACACTAGGAAAACACTTATTTGGGGCTACTTTGCAATCTGGGTATATAAAATGCTTTCTAGAACTGGACAGTATTGAAATAACCTACCAAAAATACTCAAATTTTAAAAAAGTAAAATTCCTTAAAATGACTAACAAAATGCAGATACTTTATGCCAGAGAAATAATTTTAAAGAAATGACATCTCCAATTAAGCAATAGGAAGAAGAGTTCTGTTGTGACAACTAAGAAAGATTTCCCTATAAGTGGGAGGAAGGCATAAAGAAAAAGAATTCTGCATGATGTGATCAATCTCTCCTTGTGCTCAATTTCTTCACATCCTGGAGTATACATCAATTAGACTGAAATTCATTAAGCCAAGCCAGGTGATACTCATTAAGAGTCATCAAATGCTGTCCTAATCCTGTATTTCTAAGTCTATACAATTACTTGAAAGTCCTACGACCTACGAAAGCACAGAATATACTCAAATTAGGTCTGTGACTCGCTAAAGTTAAAAATCATAAAGCTCCCAAATAAAAATCTACCTGAACTCAAACATGAAAAAGGCAGGGTCAACACCAGAGGCATGTAAGCAAAAAACAGAAGTGCAGTTTTGGAAAGCTGATGGTAAAAACCGACCATTCTGTACCATCTGGCCTTCAAATTTGACACCCCGGGACTATTAGTTACCAAGGTGGGTTAAGGGCTTCTGAATGACTCAACGTCGTCTCATAACTAAAATAATTTTCACTTTCAGATTACCCACCTAGAACTTGCTGGCGGAAAAAAAAATCATACCCACTGCACAGATGAGCAAAACAACACACACGCGAGCTTTCTGGTTACGCAATCCCACGCCCGGTGGCGGGCGGCACGTGAGGCACTCTTAAACTGCTGAAGGTGGGAGCCGGGTGGGATGGGGTTTNCCCGTGCGGGACAGCAGCATAGCGAGGGGACAGGGACAAGCCGGTTCCTAGCCACGCTCGGCTCTCCCCATAGGTCACCCTGACCCGGAAACAGTACCCCCAGAGTGGTGGCTCGGCGAGTGGGAGGTCGAGGTAGAGGGCCGAAGAGAAAGGCGGGAGGGCAGGAAGTACGGGGCGACCCAGAGGGTGACCGGGAAAGCGCAGCCAGCGGCCGCAGGCCGGAGCCGGGTCAGGAGGCGGGTGGGTAGAGTAAAAGCCCCTCGCGGGCGCGCGCGGGCCGCACACACTCACCTGCCCCTCCCCCTCCCCGCCCGCCCGGCGGAGGCTCCGAGCTGCCGCGGGCCACGCGCGCTCACGAGGCGCGCGTGCGCGCACACAGCCGCTGTCCGCCTCGAGCTCGCGCTCAGCCCGCTCAGTCCCAGCTCCGCTCATTCAAAGCCGGGCGCGCGCTCCGCCGCAGCCGCCGTTGCCGCCGCGCAGCCGCCATGGCCGCCCCTTCTCCAAAGACCCGCCCGGACCCCGCCCTAGCTCCGCCCCGGCCCCGCCCGTTTCCCCCACCCAGACCCTGTCTCCAGGCCCTGGCTTCCGCACCCTGCCTCTCGTACTTCTGGCCCAATAGAGGATAGAAACGTCATTGACGTGCCAGTCGCAAGCCAATGAGTGCATAGGGGCGTGGTTAGTCGGGACTGGGCTAGTGCTTTGGCCTTTTGTTAATAGTGGGTTGTCGCTTGAGTTTTTTGTCCTGGAGCGACTGGGCTCCTGCCAAGTTCTCCTTTCCTCCCTTGTAGATGAGTGTCTAGCTTGTGACCAAGTCTCCTGTTCCATCCTTAAACCTGTCTGCTAGATGGGGCCGAGGCGAAACTGCATCTGGATTGTGAAACATTGGAGAAGCCCCTCTGTCTCAGAATGATTTGGGTGTGACTAGGACAGACCCCAATTACTGCAGGACCTGAGACGTTTTCACGTCTCTTCCAAAATTTATCCGGCTCTGTTTAAATCTTAGTCCAGTTTTTAACTGAAAGTAAGGCGGGTGTTTCCTCTACGTCCTTCCTTATATCCTGCATCAGGGGCTAGCCTTTTTACCCAGCTCTTGACTTTTTGTGGTTCTGTCTTGCAATCGGGTATTTTTCTGCTGTTTCATTGACTTTTTGCTTTTACTTTTTTGTTGTACATGTTACTTTATTCCATAAAAATGCTTTCACTTAAGGATACATTGTAACTTGAACAGATGCCCCCTCCTACCCCGATTTCCTCCCACATCCAGTAGATTCTCATTCTTCTAGACAGTTTCACTTCTACGTTTATACATACATACGTATGTATGTATAACATATTCTTTTCATGTTTTTTTTCTATCTTGTATGCTTGTAAAAATCCGAGTTTATTGTTCTGTTGGACTAAGAATTCTTAAGCTACTGTTGGGAAGTGGCTGGCAAGGGAGTGTGTGTGTGTGTGTGTGTGTGTGTGTGTGTGTACATATACTTGTGTTTATGATATATCGAAAAGCTGAAAGCAGTTTTTTCAAATTCTTGCTCAACTAGCCTTTCCTTCCTATACCTTTGTAAAGATTCAGCTGCCTTTGTTCTCTCACCATGATTCTTCTGTCCATTTAACCTGAAATATTCTATCCCCACCCTCTTCACTGTAATCTGCTCCATATTTTTAATTACTCTTTATTGTGTTTTATTTTCTTTGAGAAAACTTCTTGCAATCCTGAAACTTAAGCCCCTCCTGCCTCAGCTTCTACAGCATTCTGAGATTACTGGTATGTGCCACTAATCCAAGACAACAATTTAGTAAGCTTACCCTACAATTAGGAAAAAGTAAATTTAGGGTTCTTTCTCTGGTTCTAGGTAAACATGAATTATTTAATCTGGTCTCCTCTTAAGTGAATTTAATACTTGCAATGCTTTCAGTGCAGTCAAGCACATATCAAGCGATCATAGATAATAGCCATTCAACTATCATAAAGCTGCAACATTTTCAGTAACTACACCCCCACACATCAAATAAATAAATGAATAAATAAATCTCCTGAAGTCCCCGAAACAGGTATTCTATCTATAATCCAATCTAGTATTATCCAAATTCCAATAATCTATAATTTCTGCTATTTTTTGATTTCCCAAAATCCTAATATGAACATGTTTTTAATTTGATAACTTACATCTTTGTTTTAAATTAATTATTATGCCCCATGATAATCTTCCTTTTATGATTTTTTTTTTAATAATTCACCATTTCCAAATTGAAAAACCAAAGGAGGCACATGTTTCTACAGAAATCCTGGTGGCTAGGGACTTGTTTCACAACAGAGAACAAAAGGAAAGCAACCATACTGACTAGTTTTATATCAAAATGTTACCAGCTAGAGTCATCAGAAAAGGAGCCTCAATTTCATTGAGAAAAATGCTGCTATAAGAGAGGGCTGTAGGCAAGCTTGTGAGACATTCTGTTAGTGACTGATGTGGGAAGGCTTACCCATTTGTGGGTAGGGCCACTTCTGGGCTGGTGGTTCTAGCTTCTATAAGGAAGCAGGCTGAGCAAGCCACCCGGAGTTTGCTAGTAAGCAGCATTTCTACATGGCCTCTGCATCAGCTCCTGCCTCTAAGTTCCTTCCCTGACTGAGTTCCTCTCCTGACTTCCTTCAGTGGTGGACTATGAATATAAAAGCATAAGCTAGATAAACCCTTTCCTCCTGAACATGCTTTGGTCATATTCCATTATAGCAATGAGAATCCTAAAATGACAACAAAATTGCATATTGCAATCCAAATTCACTTGTAAAATACCTGTAAATGGAGACTTTAAATCTTGTTGGTGGTCTTATGTGCCAACACTTCAGGACCCCTCATTGGAGACTGCTTATTGAAATGTGTAACTTTAAGTCTTGTCCATTACCCAAATCTTGTGTGGGGGCTGAAGGGAATGACCAGATGTTTCTGTAGAAACATGTGCCTCCTTTGGTTTTTCAATTTGGAAATGGTGAATTATTTTTAAAAAAATCATAAAAAGGAAGATTATCATGGGGCATAATAATTAATTTAAAATAAAGATGTAAGTCATCAAATTAAAAAACATGCTCATATTAGGATTTTGGGAAATCAAAAAATAGCAGAAATTATAGATTATTGGAATTGTTTTGTTCTTCCAGTAGGAAGAACAAAATGATCTTAAAATTCACAGTCCATTAAAATTACTATCAGAAAACACTCATAGACCATAATCATTACTGCCAGTAAATGACTTTTGCTGGATTGCCTTTCTTCATGGGGTCTACTAGCTCATTCTGCCTGTTCTGTGCATAAAATGTTTGCATTTTAAACATAAAAACATTTTAAAACTTCTGATCTGCCTCCTTTTGATTTTACTCAGGCTCCCTTTGGGAGAGTCTTCATTGTTTACGTTTTTCAGCTGTGGTTGAACCTGGTGCACTTACCCTGTGCAAAGGTTGGAAGAGTCCTGTACTTCTATATTACCCCAAACCAATATCTCAATTTTCACCAAAGGGTGCTTTTATTTTTTATTTTATTTTTTTTGTCACACTGATAAAACTTAGACGTTAATAGATTTTTATTAATGAGCGGCTGTTCATGGTTGAATACAGATTATGAATGCACATTTATTTCCTGATGAAATGAGACAAAGGCTTGCAGCTCATAGCACAGAGTGACAGTCTGAGCAGGCATATTTGAAATTTTTGATAATTTTAGTAGATTGTCTTATTGGTCTGTCTACTAGAGAATTTTATTTGATTTTAAAATAATAAATGTCAATATTCTGGAAATTTAAATGTTTTTGATCACTGATGATGACTTTAAAATGAGCCAATTTAAGCCAGATTTTTTATATATATATATATATATATATATACACACACACACACACACACACACACACACACACACACACACTCACACATGCAGGTTTGTTGGGAAGCTGCTCTTGGAAGGGTGAGTTCATTGCCCTCAAGGAAGAAGATCAGGGAAGTCCCCATGGAAACGGAGGGAAAAGAGAAAGAGAGAAAACATGTGCACAGAGAGAAGAAAGGGAGTCAGGGAGAGAAAAGGAGAAACCAAAATGTCTAGATTGTATAGCAAAGAGCCTCTGTAGGAAGGACAGCCCAACTAATGACCTGAAAAGTTCAGAGTTGGGGGCAAGATATGTCATGCAGGGACTGAGGAGTGCTGGGAGAACCTGAAGGCCAGTTCTGTTTTGATATGTAAAATATGCCCCTTAGCTCTTTGTTCTGGGGTCTAAAACCTAACAACTAACGTCGAGGGTAAATAGTTTAATAAACAAACTGAACAATTTAAAGCATCTTTTTTTTTTCTCTTTATTAGATATTTTCTTCATTTACATTTCTCATAATATCCAGAAATTTTCCCTTACCCTCCCGCGTCCCCGCCCTGCTCCCCTACCCACCCCCTCCCACGTAATGGCCCTGGCATTCCCCTGTACTGGGGGATATAGAGTCTGTATGACCAAGGGGCCTCTCCTCCCAATGATGGCCAACTAGGCCATCTTCTTCCATATATGCAGCTAGAGACATGAGCGCAGGGGGAACTAGTTAGTTCATGTTATTCTTCCACCTAGAGGGTTGAAGACCCCTTCTGCTCCTTGGGTACTTTCTCTAGCTCCTACCTTGGGAGTCCTGTGTTCCTAAAGATTTATTTGTTTATTTTATGTGTATGAGTACACTGTAGCTGTACAGTTTGTGAGCCACCATGTGGTTGCTGGGATTTTAACTCAGGACCTTGGGAAGAGCAGTCAGTGCTTTTAACCATTGAGCCATCTCCCCAGCCCAGTTTAAAGAATCTTAAAATAAATAAATAAATAAATAAATAAATAAATAAACTTCTTGTGTATTGTGCTGGCTAGTTTTTGTGTCAACTTGACACAGCTGGGTTATCACAGAGAAAGGAGCTTCAGTTGGGGAAATGCCTCCATGAGATCTAGCTGTGAGGCATTTTCTCAATTAGTGATCAAGGGCCCCTTGTGGGTGGGACCATCTCTGGGCTGGCAGTCTTGGGTTCTATAAGAGAGCAGGTTGAGCAAGCCAGGGGAAGCAAGCCAGTAAGGAACATCCCTCCATGGCTTCTGCATCAGCTCCTGCTTCCTGACCTGCTTGAGTTCCAGTCCTGACTTCCTTGGTGATGAACAGCAGTATGGAAGTGTAAGCCAAATAAAGCCTTTCCTCCCCAACTTGCTTCTTGATCATAATGTTTGTGCAGGAATAGAAACCCTGACTAAGACATGTATGTTCTTTGGTTGGTGGTTCAGAATCTAGGCCTCCCCACTCATGTGTAGCTTGGCCTTCATGTGCATCCTGAACAATTGGAACTGGGACTGTCCCAAAAGCTTTGATCTGTACTTGGGGACATGTTCTATTAGCTGGGCTACCTTGTCTTGCCTCAGTGGGAAAGGCCACGCCTGACCTTACTGAGACATGAAGTGCCAGAGTTGAGGGCATACCTAGGGGGTCCCCCACCTGCTCAGAGAAGGGGATGACAGATGAGAGATGGGGGTTAGGGGGAGGATTGTTGGGGGGGGGTGACCAGGAGAGAGGAAGTGAGTGGGATGTAAAGTGAATAAGTAAAAAGTTAAATTAAAAACGTCTGTGTTATTAAGTGAAAATTAACTTTCCGTGGCGGATTGTATGGTCTCCCCCATTGTATGTATGAGAGAAACAGTAACAGTAACCTCTTGCCTAATACAGGAAGACAGGAGAGCTAAGAGCAACTGTTACAGTCAGCCTGGATAGAAATTTAGAAAAATAACACATTTTGTTTATTTTTTGTTTTTTTTTTTCTACTAAAAATAGATTAAAGTGAAAAAAAAGGATAAGTTCTCACTCTGTGACTAGGATTATGGTTGGGTGCTATAATACCACTTATCCCATCCCACATTTATCTTCTACTTCATGGGTCAATTAACTTTTATCTGAGTATAATATGGAGATCTGTGGACTTTTATCATCTTTGAGTGCAAATGTGTTGATTGCCGTACAACAATATGGAATACTAATAAGCTCGATCCTGCGTGTGGTTTGTGAAATTGACAATAGTGTGAACTTACAGTCAACCACTTCAGCGATATACAGCAAGCTGGGCATGGCAGCTCTGACCTTCAACAACGGTAAGCCTCAGTTTTTATATCTGCAATATTATATCAATGAATTTTTCCTCATAGGTTTATTTGTAAACTAAGTGTCATGATGTGAGCAGAATGTGTTGGAACCACATGGTAAAAGTCAGTGAAAGCCTCCAGTCATACAAGCCTTTCACTGTCACGCTAGTAAAACCTTGAGCTCACTGCTGGAAATGCTGGTTCCAAGGAAAACAGAGGTGGATTTTTTCCATTATTATCAATGGCCATATTTGCTGGTAGTATATTATTTAAAAAGGAAAAGGAGCAGGATTATGAGGGGTTGAAGCTGCATCCTGAAATTAACTCTGGCCAGTATCCTCTGCCCTTTGTCTTAAAGACAGTGAAAGTGCAGAGTTCAGAACTGTAACACTGCAGCTCTCCTCTTGCCTCCTCAGACTTAGTTATTACTCATAACATTATCCATACCAAAGGCAATCCATTCTGCCTGCAGACCTTCATTTCAGCACAAGTAAGCATCCTGTGATGTGGTTTTGAGTTTTGTTTGCACCCTGTAAGTCAGCTCCGTACTTTGCTGTATGCTTATTATAAATATGTTTTGGGTGCAGCTTTCTTCCTGATTTAAACTCTTTTAAAACACATAGATCCAGTTAGTACTGTCAGGTCAAATCAATATATTTGGGAGCTTTTCTCTTAATAGTTGCTATTTAAAGTCTGAATTATTTCTGACTGTTGTTTTGAACCTCCTCCTGGACACCTACTTCTGGCCCTTGAAAATATTGTGTTAGCACTCTTGTCAAAGATGTGTGTCTAGGTATTCTATAAATTTAATATGGTAGAGCTACTCATCTCACATAATGAATATTATAATTGAAATTAAGCATCTTATCAGTAACGTTTAAATTCAAATTGTTATCATACAACAAATACTAAAAATTTTACACATATATTTTCTTTTTTCAGGAAGAATTTACATACACAAAAGATCCTAAATACATAAATTGCTCTAAAAAACAGGGAAAATGTCCTTGTCATGTAGTCAGATATACTCATAAATATCTTACTCAAAAGGAATTATTTTCTCAGCTCATAGGCACAGATCCCATTGCCATAGCAACCATAACCAGTTGCTAAGTGTGAATTTTATACAGTGTTATTTGAAACATTAGGACTGTAAATCAAGATGAAGTATAATTTCTGTTATATTTGGAAAGTATGTTTTATCTAAAAAAATACAGTTTAGAAAAGTTTTTGTTATTCTGCCTTTAGTTAATTTACTTAGAAAGTTTCTTTTACACTTAAGGATATACTGTAGTGGCTATCCCTGGTTGTCAACTTGACTATATTTGGAATGAACTACAATCCAGAATTGGAAGGCTCACCAGTGACCCTAAACTGGAGGCTGGAAGATAGAAGCTTCTGATCTGGATCTTGGTATGGAGATCTTGAAGCATAGTGGCTATGGATTCTGGAAGATTAAGACAGGAAGTTCAAGGTCATCTGGGATTAAAGATGTGATGGCACACACCTTTAATCTGGGATACACCTTCTTCTGGAGATCATATGAGGACATTGGAAGAAGGGAGACTAACTCTCACTCCTTTACCTGCTTGCCATGTGGGACTGAGTAACTTCTAGATCCTTGGACTTCCATTCACAGCTACTACTGGACCATTGTTGGGAATTGGACTGCAGACTGTAAGTCATCAATAAATTCCTTTACTTTATAGAGACTATCCATAAGTTCTGTGACTCTAGAGAACCCTAACTAATACATATACTATGTGCCAAATCCTCATATAACCCTCAACCTGGAGGAACTCCTCTAATAAAGTAAGCATTCATAGGCAAATAACATTTGTGGGGGCACTTTACCATAAGGATTCAATCATTGATTCATATGTATATTCAAGAACTTCTTAACATATTAGGTCCTGGGTATGGGACAACAGGCATCCAGGCACTTACTGTATGTCTTCTGGTGGGCTATTTTGCTATTACATAATTTATGTAATAACTGTCTGGAGAGAAAGCAGAATAAGTAAATGCTAGTGTAACTTTCCCTGGTTAATGGGTTTTTGTGGTATGAGGAGCATTTACATGAGTAAGCTGAAAATGCCCACTGATGAGTGTAGACTGTAGATAAGAGTCCCCTGATCAACCACAGATTGGGTCAAATCAAAGTATCTTATAGAAGAGGCCAAGCTCAGGCCATTTGGAAAATTCTACCAAGACCCCAGAGCAAAAAGATCCCTCCCTTCCTGGAAGGGAGAAGAGGCCAGTGGTAGGCACCCCTCCCTTCCTGGATTACATTCCTCAGGAAAACCACAGGACAGACCAACCACTGGCCACCTACAGACAAGGGAAGACCTTGTCACCTCATTCCCTAAGGACCAATCAGCTTAAAAGTCACACTGATCTGCCTTTGTGCCTACTTGCTGATGCTCTATTCCTGGAAACTGTATAAAAACTCATTGAACAGGCTGCCTAGGTTCACCATCTCTCCTTCGGGTGCAGGATGATGACCCCAGCATGCTGGAACAATAAATTGCTGTTGCTTTTGCATCAATCCCCAGCTCCATGTTGTTCACTCTTGGGGGTGGGAGTGTTCCCAGTAAGCTAAGGCTTGTCAGAGTCTGACTCTGGTTTGGATTGTATGGATCATGACTTGGTTTGGGTTACTATGGGTTACTATGATGAAGCATCATGACAAAGCAGCACCAAAGCAAGTTGGTGGAGGAAAGGGTTTATTTGGCTTACATTTCTACATCCGTAGCTCATCATTGAAGGAAGTCAGGAGAAGAACTCAGACAGGGCAGAAACCTAGATGCAGGAGCTGATGCAGAGGCCATGAAGGGATACTACTTACTATTTTACTCCCCGTGGCTTGCTCAGCCTGCTTTGTAATAGAAACCAAGACCACTAGCCCAGGTGTGGCCCTACTCACAATGGTTGGGATCTTTCACATCACTCACTAATTAAAAAATGCTCCCCTGACATGCCTTGAATTCGAACCACTGGCTGCTGTGCTGAGGTAAGTGACAAGGAGATCATCATAATTTTCAAGGGCTGTAGAGGTTAAAAGTAAAGTCAGGAGACATCCAGAGACCAGTGGACCCATACTTCAGGGCATGAGTCAGAAAAGATCTGCCCTTTGCCACACAGCAAGCTAGATTATAGACATACAGAACTCTGCCTGCCACCTTGGTGAGAAGCTCGGGAGGAGGAAGACATAAGAGACCTGCCCAATGCCACACCATGCTGAGCTTGTAGGGAGACATTCAAACACCCAGAGACTTGCCTGCTGTCACATGGCTCTGGTAGGCTGTAGACACACAGAGGCCTGCCATACTGGCAGAAGAGGTCACCCAGAGACTCACCAGCACCACGGCACACCTGCAACTGGAGCTACTTCAATGTTTCAATGTGCAGGGGTAGAGGACAGAGGGGAGAGAAAGCGAAGCAACACAGTTTGAGTACTAAAATGGGAGTTGAAACTGGGTACTCTAGGGAGGAAAGAAATATCCTGTTTTGAGTAGCCAGCCCTTCTGCCTGAGGTCATGGTCAAGTCCCCATGCTATCAAGTGGTCTGTGCTTGTGTGCGTGACTCATATTACCACTAGAGGCCATGGGGATCTCTCTGTTCTGAGCAACACTTGAAGAACATGGATGTCCAGGAACTGTGCAGGATTGGCCCTGTCCCCCATTGGTGCCATGGGCTGGAGAGCTGGTCCTACCTCTCACTGGCTGCAGCACTCAGGAAAGCAGACCCTGTTGGCAGGGAGTACAGGTAAGGGGACCCAAGGACATAAGCCCGAGAGAGCTGAACCTGCCACTTATCTGCCACACAGTGGCCCCTCAGTGGCTGCAGCATTTGGCAGAGCAGGCCTGTACCTTGCCTGGACAGCACAGTAAGTAGTGCTGGCTCTGGTGGAGTGGGTGTAGGTGAGCCAGCTGGAAAGCAGGAGAGCAGGAGAGCTGCCCCGCCTCCTGCTGATGGCAGAGCAGTGCTAGGAAGCTTGCTTTGGTGATACGGATAAGCCAGAGGTCCCCAATACAACAAAGTCCATCTCTCTCTTAGTTGCCCATCATAACCAAAAGATAGAATCCTATTTTTAAAAATGTCATACACATTGGTTGTTGAACATCTTGAAACCAATTTTGAACTGACTAGGAAACTTTCTTCCTATGTCTAGGTCTCATAGTCCAAGAAGATGCTGATCACAACACTGGAGAACAAAAGATATCAACACCCATCTCTGGAGTCTATAGGTTGCAACACTGACCTGCCATACAGGATGTGTCCACTAATGCAGTATGTCTGGCATTGTGTAAACAATTATATTCTGGTTGTTTTTCAGGCCTTCTCCACAAGAGGAAATTCAGCACTGGTATTATAAACCTGCTCAAAAATCTCACACCTTAACAGATTGTAGACTCTAGAAAGGAACCTACTGTTGTTATATTTGATAAACGGCATGTTCTTTTGATGCCTTTTAAATATTATGTTCATATGCCCAGATCTGTGCTGCTCTCAACTTTGTTCTGCAGTGGTCATACCTGCAGAGACTCATACCTGTTCAAAGTACTAAAAATTAGTAACTTAAAGTGCTCTGCCCTAAAGGAATCATGGATAACACTCCCCACACCCATCCCCAAAGTGCAGGAAACATCATAGAGGAGGTAACATCAAAAAAAAAAAAAAAAAAAAAAAAAAAAAAAAAAAAAAAAAAAAGAAAGAAAGAAAAGAAACAAAGGATTGGGAAGAGAGCTCTGAAATACTGTCTCCTGGAGATATTGCCTTTAGGAATTCATAGTGTCTGTGGTTATCTACACAAAACCTGTCTAAAACAAGCCACTCAAAATCTCAGTATAAATGGAAGGGAGTATGTTATGGCTGGAAGCGTTCATGAACCCCAAAATACCACCGAGGAGTTGTTTCCAATACAATCACATTAGGGTCTCTTTATTATATGCTTGGCTTGGGCTCTCCTCCAACCCAACCCTGACAGAACAGGGCAGGAAGGTGGAGCTGCCTTGAACCCTCAGCAGGACAAGATTTTATGGGAAATGGGAGCAAGTGAGGGGGTAGCCAGCCTAGCAGGCATCTAATAGAATAACTATTGTAAGAGGACAGGTAGGTATTTTAAAGCAAGACCATGAACATTCACAAATGGTCTGAAAGTACATCTGAAACAATCAGACTAATCTTTATTAACTGTGGCTAGGAAGAAGCTAGGGAGTAACTCTGGGATATGGGCCAAGGACAAGCCATGGGGTCCTTCCTGGTACTTGAGTGCAGCTTGGGTTCTGCAGGTCAAGTTCTCAGGCTTTATTTATTTATTTATTTATTTATTTATTTATTTATTAAGATGGAGGCTGGTTCCAAGATAAAATAGGTTTGGCCTCTCAGGTTTTAGCTCAAGCTTAGTTGCTGTTCATAGTTGATGACTACTAAAGGAGAGTGTCTTCCTTGTTTTTGCTGTTTGGGTTGTGGCCACTGGAAAGTTGACTGTGTTTCTGTGGATGGCTACATAACTGTGTGACTATTGCTAGCATTAATTGGAACCAGTCAGGTATAGACAAAGAAGAAGAGGAGGAAGAGGAGGAGGAGGAAGAGGAAGAGGAAGAGGAGAGAAGGAAGGAAGGAAGGAAGGAAGGAAGGAAGGAAGGAAGGAAGGAAGGAAGGAAGGAAAGAGGATGAAGAGGAATAGAAGAGGGAAAAGAAGAAAAGAACAAGAAGAACATGAAGAACAAGAACAACAAGAATAAGAAGAAGAGGAGGAGGAGGAAGAAGAAGAAGAGAAAAAGAATAAGAAGTTTAGTTCTCCCTGCTCTCATGGCTCATTGCCCAATACAGTCCATGAGGGCAGTGGGAGCAGAGATGATGCAGGAGGGTTTGGAAGCTCTGTGAGTACTGGTGGTGAATGACCACACCGGGATCAACTATTCAGGAGGCAGATCAACTTTACTTAGGGTGATTCAAGGCTTATAAAGTTTTGGGTGGCTGAGAGTAGGAACATCTAGGATGGGCTAAGGTCACTGGCTGAGGGCTTAAAGCACCCAAATCCCTCATTAGCATGGGGAAGCATTTCAGGAATCTCAGGTTCTGGTTGAACAGGTTTTATCAGGAGAAAGAAAATTGATCCTGTTATCTACTTGAGGATATGTGACACTCTTCAGGTAGAGGCGGGTGTGGGGACTTAGAATTCCTCACACAAGGTCAGAGGAGAAGCCCTGCCATTACCTGTCAAGCCCCAAAATGCTATCCATTTAATGGTAGACTTCAAACTTAATTACCAGAGTTTTCTCACAAAGAAGAAAAAAAGAGTAGGAGGAAAGGAGGTAGAAGAGAAAGAGGAAGAAAGAAAACAATATGTGGGGCATATTGCGGGAGTTTGGATATTTTGAAGAAAAGAATTGTGTAAGACCCAAATACATTGTATCTATGTATGAAATTCTCAAAGTATAAATAAGAAAAACATTTAAGAGAATGTAGTATTCACAATATAAAGCAATCATACTCCTATGATTTGGGTTTTCTGTGATAACTGGCCTTTGTCCTACTTATTTTAAATGTATCTGGCACCATTCATAAGCAAAAATAGAGCAGGATGAAGGTGATGAGATGCATAGTAGTTATGTCTGACAGGGAGTTCTTGGAATAAGTCATAAGGTTATTTCTGTTTCTATACTTTATTACAAAGGACTTTACTATGAAGAAAGATGAGGACTAGTGCTGGCTCCGCCCCACACTAACTTGACTGCCTGACTTGCTATGAAAAGGGCTGCCCTCTCCTCACTCTCTTATTCTCTTGCTCTCTAGCTCTGACCCTCTTCCCCCTCTGTCTCTTCTCTCCCAATTTCTGTCTTTTCTCACCACCACGTGTTCATGACTGGCCTCTACTCTTCTCTCTCTCTCTCCATCTTTCCCTTTCCTCTCTCTGTCTCGCTTTCTCTTTGTCTCTGTCTCTCTCTCTCACTTCCCCACATCCTCTGTCTGTCTGTCTCTGTCTCTACTACTACCTCAACTCTCTTCCTCATGCCTTGAATAAACTCTGTTCTATACTATACTCATCATGTGGCTGGTCCCTCAGGGGGAAGGGATGCCTCAGCATGGCTTCCAAATGTGAGGGACTATATCTGGAACTGTAAGAAGACAAAAGAACCCTTTCCTTCCTTAAGCTGCTTTTGTCAGGATATTTTATTCCAGCACTAGGAACGGCGATGAAGACAAGATGAGCCATGTAAACATCATTGCAGAGACCAGATGAAGAAACATTTTAGAAAGATCAGACACATCACAAAATATATTTTACTTGATATAGAAATCGCAGGCAGATACTCTAACTTCCTATTCCCTGAGCATTGTATAGACCATGATGAGAGTGATATCATTACCATTTTTTCAGATCTTAGATAGAACAGTGCTTAGTATGAAACAACAAATCGAGACTCAAATTCTCTTATATGTGCTCACAACACAGATCACTTTCTATATTATATGTGTAGAGTTTTGGTTTCTCCAAACACTGAGTAAGCAATCAGTTCAGTAGCAAACACCAGCCTGTGCTCAGAACTTAACTCAGTTCTGACACTCTGCCTGGGGATAGCACCATGTCCCAGGGTAAAGACTCCGTCCCCAAAATGATTCTTTCATTTTAGCTGTTAGGGGTACACACCAGTCTTCGGGCTGTCTTATCTGTGTTTCTGTTTAGCTGACTATGAGCCAGGATCACCACAACCACTTTCTTGGTTTGACTGTAGCTCACAGAATTTAGGGATATGTACGTATATACCTTTATTATAAGGGGTATTACAAAAGACATAAATGGAGAGCTGAGATATGAGAATATACTGAGAGTTTCTATCTTCTCTTTAGGCCTGTATCATTCAAGGACTTCTGTAAGTTTAACTACCCAGAAGCTCTCTGAACCCTGTTTAAGTTTTTTTGGTTGGTTGGTTGTTTTCTGTTTGTTTGTTTTGTTTTGTTTTGTTTTGTTGTTGCTGGGGTTTTTTTTTTTTTTTTGGCAATTTCATCTTGTATCTAATATCAACAGACTACCTAGAAAACCCAGTCTGGCATGCCTGTATAGACTGTTACTTCCTTGGAGTATTGCTTCCTCTTAACTACTGGACAGGACCATCTTTGAAATGGAGGTAGGGATAGAATCTTAACTCTAAAACAAGTTAGTCCAAATGATGCTGGGGAAGATCAGAGTTACCGTGACCTGCCTCGGAAACAGAAACTGTATTCTTTGGCTGCTCTTTTAAGTATAAGTCATAAGCCAGGAATGAAAACATGCGACACTCATGGATGCATGGGTGTGTATTCACACACACACACACACACACACACACACACACACACACACACACACACACACAGTATCCTCCCACATCCCAACCATAAGCATATACTCTCACACACAGAGTGATTTTTCTTTTCAGCAACTGAATAAAATAGCCCATTCTAATATGAAAAATTATTTTAAAAATTAAAATATCAGTTTCTAAAGCAAAAATGTCAGAAAAAATATTTAAAAGCAAGGAATTTAAAAGAAAGGGGAATTACGATATGAATGAAACTATACGAAGCTGTGCTGCCTATGGATTCTTTAAAACTGGGGAAATATAAAAAAAGCAGTTATTAATTTGTGATTTTTCTATTATAATCTACTATGGTCTTGTAGTATGACAATTCTAGAACGTTCTTTAAAAAAACAGACATGTGAAAACCTACAACTGCTAAATCAGTAGCTTTTTAACAAAGAAGACAGGTTTTAGAGATCATCCTTACTGCCACATTATAAAACTTCTGCAAATGCCTGCTGAAAAATACTGACCGAAAATTTCCAGTGGGTGAAATTAAAACTTAGGTGGAAACAGATATACATATGGTACCAATTTTATGACTTTTATTTATTTTTTGTTTTTCCTGGAGATGGTAAATTATAAACCTAGAGTTTAAATTTTCTAACAGAAAGGAAGTATTATGAAATGGAAAGTAAATTGGACTTGCCTTAGAAAGCCCGACCTGAAGTCTCAGCATGGAATACCAGTGGTTTGGCCTTCTCAGCCTCATCTTATCCAGATGTTTGTCAGGCTGTCAAGGAAGTGGCTGAAGGGGCTACAAAAATGCTCAGTTACCCAGTGATGTAAGACCAAACATCAGCTATACTCTTTGACACAGCAGGTGTTTGTCACAGGGCTTGCATGTGTCTTCTCTAAACTTTCTTGTCAGGGACTCCCTTACCTACAGTTCCCATAAAAGTATGACTAGTTCTACTCCAGCTGTTGGCTTGAGCTTTTCTGTGTTGCTTCTAGTCATCCACTGGCCCCTCCCTGCTTCCCTTTCTGGTCACCTTCCTTTTTAGGCAGCCTTTCTAGACAATGTTTCTCATTGTTGAATTCCTCCTCATCAGCCTCTCTTAGTGTGTGTGTGTGTGTGTGTGTGTGTGTGTGTGTGAGAGAGAGAGAGAGAGAGAGAAAGAGGGAGAGAGAGGGGAGAGGGGAGAGGGGAGAGGGGAGAGGGGAGAGGGAGAGAGAGAGGTTCATGCTCATCCTGTGCATCTAGAAGATGTTGTAATGTGCTGAGTAAGTTCTGCTCTTTACTAACAAAACCTGCTACAGCCTTCATTTTTGGTCCATGTCCTCTTTCAATATATACACTGACCTTCGGGAACACATATTAAGTTTTCCATGTGCCAAATTTAAGTCCCTTTCTCTGGGCTTGGAATTAGAAGATGATCTCCTTATCCTTTCTATTTTGAAATGTGGCTTCTAAGCCAAGCCATTTCAAAAGATCTGGCCTTGAAAAAAAATTCTTCCTTTAATCTTTATGCTTTTAGGCTACTTACTTTGAAATATGTTATGTATTTGTGTGGTGATCTTCCTTTGAACTTACTTTGTCTTAGTCAAATTTTGTGTTTCTATATCTGGTTAAAGGTACATCACCATGACTAACAGAACAAAAAAATTTTCCTCAGTTGCACTAACAGAAGGATGCCTCTTTCCCCAGCCTTTGCTCTCTTTTCTTTCACTTCCAAGGATGTCTAACAGTGATCAGAGGGTGAATACATTGGGAGATGCTTTGGAGGAGATGGTACACAGGAGACAAATGCTTGGGTTTTGTAGAATTCTATCAGTGGTCCCAAATAGGAACTTTCCATTTGGGAAAGCTTCATGTGGACCTGCCAGAAATATGGCTACTGTGCCATTAGGGCACATTATACCAAGTTAATGATTCCCTTTAACACTTCCTGAGTAAACATTGCATTTTAAAAGTATGCAAGTTTTTGGATAACTTTATTAATCTTGGGCTTTCTGCATCCTCTAATTTATCACCTTGGAAAATAAGGTTTTGTTGTTGTGATTGCTCAGTTCATCTCTGGAGTCAGAGCACACACTCAGTAGAAACCTTTTTGAATGGGAATGAGGGCTAAGCTAAAACTAAATTTAGATACTTTTGAATAGCTCATTTTAGGAACTCCAAGAAAACTCAGTTTCCAGGGCTGGAGAGATGGCTCAGCGGTTAAGAGCACTGACTGCTCTTCTGAAGGTCCTGAGTTCAAATCCCTGCTTACAACCATCCATAACGAGATCTGGCGCCTTCTTCTGAAGTGTCTGAAGACAGCTACAGTGTACTTACACATAATAAATAGAAAGAAAGAAAGAAAGAAAGAAAGAAAGAAAGAAAGAAAGAAAGAAAGAAAGAAAGAAAGAGAAAAAAAGAAAGAAAGAAGCTACTGAAAGGCAGGCACTCAGCCTGATGAAACTAGAACAATCTTGCCACCAAGACTTTTATTAAGTTCAATGACTTAGCCTGTTGGAAACTAGAACTTTGTGAAGCACATTTTGATTACTTTGTGTTTGCCTGTTTTGTTTTTGAGACAGTTTCACTGTGTAGCCCAATGTGCCTTGACATCAACTGTGATGTTCTCCCTCTGACTTCTCAACACTAGGATTGAAGGCTTTAGCATCAGGTAAGGAGCCTGGTTCCTTCAACTTCTGAAAGGATTCTCTCCTTTGTTGGGTCCTAGAGGTGGAGGGTCTGCTACCACATCTGAGACTCCTGTAATTTTTAATAAACTAAGAACAGACAAGTATGAGGAATTGACAAAAAAAAGCCTTTATATTTTCTAGAAATCTGAATTTTTTGACTAAATGTAATGATTACATGTCAAATATTACAAAAATATTTTAGCCATATTTCCTTGAACATTCTGTAGGTTTTTTTTCTTGTTGTGCAGCGAAGTAGCTGATGTATCAGTAGTATTCCAGTTTTGTTTGCAGCCTGTTTTTCCATAGGGCACTTCAGTTGCTTCCTGAAAAATGACAATCATACATTTTTAAAAGGAGGAGTAATGGCATATCATATATGTTAAAATATGTGCCATTAATTTTAACCTTTAAAATATTTCATGGGTTGGCTAAGAAGGTAAAAGTAACATATACAATCATTTCAAAATTTACAAAGTTTTCATTAAAATCAATGATACTTTCTTGGTGAAAACGCTTATAGAGTTATGATATATATATACCTTTTTTGTGGTCTTTGTAGATGTTGGCATTTAGCCTAGGCTCCACCCCACAGTTACCTGGTGACAGCCAGTGTGCCTGCCTCACTATAAAAGGGGCTGCTTGCTCTCTTACTCTCTTATCCTCTTCTCTTGCTCCCTACCCTCCTCTCCTTCTTTCCCCTCTCCCCCTCCTCTCTCTTTCTACATTTTCATGGCTGTCCTCTACTTCTCTCTCTCTCTCTCTCTCTCTCTCTCAATCTCTCTCTCCTTTATCTGTTTCTACTACTCCCTCAATTCCCCTCTCCAAGCCCTAAATAAAGTCTATTCTATACTATACCTCAGGGTACCTCCTGGGAAGGGATGCCTCAGCATGAGCCCACAGAGCTACCCCCTCCTACCACAACTTACCATGCCTCCACCAAACATATTCCTTCCTTTCCTATTTTTTTTTTTTTTATAAAACACAACAGTAGATGTTTGCAATTTTATTTAGTAGAGTGTGGTGATTCTCTTAAAAGTAAAATATTAAATCACAATGAAAAGTCATAAAAACCTAGTGTTTCAATACATTATGGGAATTGAACTTTTACATTAATTATAAATGCTTATTTAATAGCAAAGTGGAAGACATTGACTTTTTTAAGTCATGGAAAAGACTCAACTATATAGACTAATTGAAAATATAATTTTAATTGACAAAATATCAAAAATTGTGAAGGACAGTTAAAATGACTTTGAAAAATATTTGAAAATCAAGCTATTTGATTCCCGTCTCAAAATGCACTTAACCAATGGTCTTATAAGTTGTATTTGTTGTACTTTTAAATTTTTTTGAAAAAAAAATCTGTTCTTGTATTAAAATTCTGGAGACACTGTAAGACTCTGGCAAGCCTTAACTTACCAGAGGGACCCCCCCACCCACCCCACCTGCCCCTCGAATGAACAACTCGGAGCTGAGGATCAATGCAGAACCAAGAGGAATTTTATTGTTCCAGCATGCTGGGGTCACCCTAAACTGAAGGAAAGAGAGAATGACCCCACACAGTCCATTCAGCGAGTTTTTATACAATTTTCAGAGCAGCAGCCATTAGGCACAATGTGATTGGCAGAACAGTGTGACTTTTAAACTGATTGGTCTTTAGGGAATAAGGTGGCAAGTATATGTCCAATGGTCAGTCTGCCCTGCTGAATGTGTGTACTGTGCTCTGGGCCTCCCCCACCTGCAGGTGGCCAATGGTCAGTCCCCCCCACCCCCACCCCGTGGTCTGAGGAATGTAATTAGTCTTTGCCTTCCAGAGGGGAGGGGAGGGGTGCCTATGTGCTTTATGGCCTTTCTTTTCCAGGAGGGGAGGGGTCTGGTGGAATTTTCCAAAGTTCCTGAGTTGACCTCTTTAACACAACGTCAAACAAACAGGAAGTGGAGTTGTGCAATTTGCCTGTTGTTGTTTACCTAGACACCTATGGTCCCTCAGCTTCAGCCCCACTTCCTTCTCCCTTTTCCATTAAGTATTCCGCTGTGAGAAGACAATAGTGGTCACTGTCACTAGCAGATAATCCATCCAATGACTCTCCCCAGGGTGCCAGGGGCTGTTTTCAGCCTCCTCTTGCCCTTGTTACTCCTACAAGCAACATCATAGTGACTGCTCATCCTGGCTTCCTTTATACCTGGTATAAAATCCAATCTTGACATTTTTATTTGAATATTTCAGTTCCTTATGTGATGCTTTCTCTTCATTAATTTACCACAATCAGAAGTTATCTTTTACAACAATTATAAACTGATTAACATCCACCGACCCTTTAAACCCCTGAATAATTAACATTCTAAGTCAGAGCAGAGGGGTTACTCCCCTTTAAAGGGTTAATATCAATTCAAGTGCATTTTCTGTGCCCATACTACATAAAGTATCCACTCTTCTTGCTGCTTAAAGTTTAATGAAAAATATATTTTGAATGTAAATTCAATGCAAGCATACAAAAGCCTCTGGTAATTATATGCACGAAGAGATCAGGGAATTGGGGAAAATGTTACACAGAATGGGAAGGAAAAGGGAAGTTGACTGCAGGAAGCAGATTTGGAGCCAATCTTAAAGAATGATCAAAGAGGTAGGAGGACTGAAGAAGCAGAAGAACATAGTCTAGATGGAGAGTATGTGGAGCTGACTGGATGAAGTTATTTATGTATTGCTAATCTCTTCTGAGATTGAACTCGAAGCCTTACACATGCTAAAAAGTCCAGCACTGAGCTATATGGTTGCCAGCCTTGGAATTTAGAACATAAAGCCAGTCTTTAAAACTCCTTCTGAGTCTTTGGTCTTGATTGCATCTTGTGTATAGTGAGGCTTGACAGTCATTGTTTAATAGGTTTTCTCTGTCAACAAAATAATCCAGTTCAGGCTGAATTGTGAGTAAAATGGCAGATTCAGGCTGGTCACTTTCAGGTGGATTCAGTGAACTCACGGGACATCATGTAAAGAAGCCATACAGACAGGGAGAGAGCGTGAGGTAGGTACAGAGATAAGACATCCAGAGAGAAAGTGAGAAAGAAAGAGAAAGACCACAATGTCTGGATTACATAGTGAATAGCCTCTGAGGGAGGGGAAGACCAGCCCCTGGGTTGCAAAGTTCAGATCAGAAGGTTGAGTATGCCACTGTCACAGGTATGGACTGAGGGGCTCTGGGAGAACCCAGAGGAGGCAAGTGCTGCTTTGATATGTTAAATAGGCACCTCAGCAGCTTGTTCTGCATCTGAAACCCAAGACTGTTATCACCATAAGTTCTTGTGTTTTAAAAAGTGAAACCTAATGACAATTTTAGAGGGTAAAAGTGAATGAGTTCATGAGAAAAAGGTTTAAGATGCCAATACAGTGAATGAAAAGAGAAGAATACAGAGAGGAGACTTTGAACATGAACAGATATGAGACATTATGGTCTGATGAAGATGGTGAACAGCTCATGATGGATGTAGAGTTTGAGGGAAAAACAATGAAGTCTAAATATGAACCAGAGGGGTCAGGAAAGGATGCTATCAGAAACTGGGAAGAGGTAGGCGTGGGGAAGTGGTATATGAGGACTCACTGCTGAATACATTTAGTTGAAAATAGACCCTTTCCTACACCTACATCTCAATAGGCTCTTTCCTACACCCACGGCTCTCTTTGCTCATTTGTCTTCTCTGTATAAATTGTAGACATTTTATGCAACACTCCCAGGCTTCACATGCTGCTTATGAGTGACATTTAACACCATTTAGAATCATTGTAGATCAGAAAGATTTCCTTTTCTTTAAATCTCTTCAAGTTCGCTGTCTACCTAGCACCATTTTCAGCAGATCGTACCTTGATGTTACTCAAGCCAAGCCAATTAGAGCCCTGTGGCCACAGTTAACTGGTTCACAGATAAGCATGTCTCTCAAGGCTGCAAGATCTGTTGAGGAAAATGTCTATGTATTACATTGACTGCTGGATTGTATAACATAAATATAGGTGTATCGGGTCCTTTGCCACAAAGATTAGGAAAAAGAGCCAGCCCAGCAGTGGAGTTACCACTAAGTAGTAGTAAGCCAAGAGGTAGGGAAAGATCACCTCAGTCCTTGACTCTGCTGTGGCAGAAACCAGACCACTTCTGGACTTCTTGGTTAACTGGTTAGTTGCATAAGCCATTTCAAGCTTCCTCGGCCTTTTGCAACATCTGAAGGGTTCTGAGATTACCTGCATTTCTCTACCCCCTACATCCTTGTATTCTAACACATAACGACAATATCATTTTCATAGCATTATCTTGCCTGCCATTGAACTTGGACTTGGACTTTTGCACTTCCAGTAGTGCCAGACACAACTGCTGAGCTAAGAGCTTTTGCTCAGGAAACACTTGCTGTTTGTTCCCTGTGAACCTGAAGACATAGGTTACATATGAAAGGAGCTGCAACTACCCTTACCTATGGTTGAGTTCAAAATGAAAACTGCAGCCATAAATATTTCCAAGAGCAATAGTCTTCCCACAAGGCACGCTGTTACGACAGCCAGAGTCTGGACAGGTGTCCCCACAGAGGATGCTTTGCTGTGGCCACTGCTGCTGCTGCCACTACTGGTACTACTTCCACTGCCACCAGGGACAGTCTGTGCAGACAGGCTGAAGGGTCGTGATTCCACATGAACAGTATTATCCAGGACAAATTCAATTTTATAATTTTTTCCTAGGGGTGAAAAACATCGTGGCAGTTGACTTCTCTGTTCTTGATCAGTTTCCACTTAGTTTTTTTGGCTTCAAATTCGTGACTAATTTCTAACAAAGTATTTTTGCAAATGCAGTCAAGTGGCATAGTTTGAGTACAGAGAGAAATTAAGAAGTACTCAGAAGTTAAGTCTGCATCTAACCAGAGGCATGGGATGCAGTACTCTCCCTAAGCAGGTAGAACTGGGATGTGCAAAAAGCCACCAGAGCAAGCAGAGAGAAAGTAAGTGAAACAAGTCGTTCTCCATGATTTTGTGCCAGGTTCCCGATTTGAGCTCCTGCCTGGACTTCCCTAAGTGATGGGTTATTATCTGGGCATGTAAGCTGAAAGGGACTTTCCCTCCCCAATGTTGCCATTGGTATTGATGTTTATTGAAGCAATGGAATCAAACTTATGATTCTCTACAGCAACTGGTTTGTGGAACTCAAGGCAGCATGTATATGTATTTTCTCCTTTTCATTAGCTTGTATAAAGTCTAGAGCTAACTTCCCAGCTCAACTCTGAATTCTTTCATAGATTATTAAAGTACCACAAGTGTACCTTTTCTTAAATGAAAAGGGCATATATTAATTTTTGTTATTGAATATATTTAGTGAGAAAATATGGAGCAATANTGGAGACTGAGTTTCTCCGTATATCCCTGGCTGTCCTGGAACTCACTCTGTAGACCAGGCTGGCCTTGAACTCAGAAATTCACCTGCCTCTGCCTCCAAAGTGCTAGGATTAAAGGCATGCGCCACCACTTTGAATCTTAGTCTTAATGTGAGTTCCCTAACAGAACAGAGGTTGTCTTTGACCTGGACTCTGTTGTCTATCTTTGGTCCCTTTTCCCCTAGCTGGGGTTCTTTGTATGGTCTCAGTAAAGAGGGAGTGCCTAGTTCTGATTCAACTTAATGTGCCAAAGCAGTTGGGTACCAGGATGGAAGGGATCTTATTCTCTGAGGAGAATGGGAGCAGGAAATGGGGAAAGGGGGTTTAAAGGGTGGGACTGGGAGAAGAGGAGAGAGGAGGATGCAATTGGAATGTAAAGTGAATAAATAAATTAATTAATGGGAAAAAAAGAAGAGAGCCCAACATTTTAGGGACTCATATTTGACAATAATATTTATACAAATGGAATCAAAAGTTATAGTAATAATAAAAAAGTTATTTTTCTTTGGTAAAATAAATAAATAAATAAATAAATTTATTTTCCTACCACTATTTTAATTTATTTTTGTATATTAAATGCACCTTATAAGAGAGACTATATTCAGAAAAAGCAGACTACAGCATTTTGATTTTTACAATTTATTGTCCAAAGAATTTAGTTATTTTGTCCACTCAATGAAAATGCACATTTCTTTACTGCGGAGATATACGAGGATCTAATATAGTCAATTTACCTGTTCTGTGAGGAGTGAGGTCTGTATAGTTAGCCCAACAGGTGCTAAATGTAATTGTTGTATTTCCACTAAGGCCACCAACTTGGTTGTTATTGGAGTCCTTTAGGATAGCCTTCAAAGTAAGTGATGTAATTCCAACTGATACACAGTTACCCTCAAGAAAAAAAATAGCAGTGGAGAATTATAACAAAGTCCTGTCCCAGCTCTTCAGAAAAGATAAACTATTTGTAAATGTCTACTACAAAATTTAAATCTACATCAGCTCCTAGCCTCTCAGAAAGAGGTATGGAATATGAACAGAAAAGCACACTCATTTTAAAGAAACATTTGGAAAACAATAAATAAAAGAGGCTATCCAAAGGTATTGGTTCAACTTCCATATTCAAGCTGCCAGAGAGCCAAAGCCCTTCACTCGAGGAGAGTAAGAGCTACAACTCACCTCAGGATCCACTGCCTTTACTGAGGGCTGCTGAGGAAAGGGCTGTCCCGGCTGGGCTGCCACTGGCTGAGCAACCACTGAGAGGGAAGACACAAGGGCCAGGTAGTGAACAGGGAATGCAGATCTTTCAACTGGCTGGGCAGTCACCTAGCATGGACAGAGGGAGGGAGTGGTCTTTTCAGGACCAGCTGCATTTCACAGCCAATTTAGCTAGGCTAAGTGCAGTATTCAGTTTATTTAAAACAGTAGATTCAACATGTAAAATGGACATTATTGTAAAATTTCCTCTAGATCAAAGCTGCAACACCATTAAAAGTATTCAAAGCAAAATACACGTGAAAAACTAAGTTTTCAAAGAGAAAAGATCATGCTCAATGTTCCCCCCATGTGTGCACATGTGCATATATATATGGTTGTATGTATATATGTATGTATGTATATTTCTATAGGCACATGCACCTATAAAGTCCAGAGGAGGGTGGAGGAAGGAAGATATAGAGTAGAAAGATGTCTGCCCTACACTTTCTACCTTACCTGCTAGGGACCAGGGCTCTTCCTAAATTTGGAAATAGTTGTGTTTACACCTTGTCTATAATAACCTTCCTGCCTCCTCACCTAGTCCAGCCCTGGACTGCAGGCATGCTTAGGCATACCTAGCTTTAAATGTGAATCATGGGGATTGAAATTCAGATTCTCATGTGTATTCATTAGTTTTATGTCAACTTGACACAAGCTAGAAACATTTGGGAAGAGGGTTTTCAGTTGAGAAAATGCCACCATAATATGGGCCTATAAGAATGTCTGTTAAGAATTTTCTTGATAAATGATTGACATGGGAGGGCTCCGCCCAATGTGGATAGTGGCCTTGAGCTGTATAAGGAAGCATGCTGAGAATGGCATGAGGAGCAAGCCAGTAAACAACATTTCTCGACAGCCTGTTTCAGTTCCTGCCTCCAGGTTTCTGCCTTGAGTTCCTGTCCCAACTCCCCTTCATGACAGACTATAACTTTACATTGAAAAAAAAAAACAATAACAAAAAATAAACGTATTCCCCCACCCCCAAGTTGGTTTTGGTCATGGTGTTTTTTATCACAGCAATAAAAACCCTAAGAAACATGCTTGCACTATAAGAACTCTGACTCATTGAGTCATATCCCAACTCTTAATTTTTTATTTCTTAAACTATCTTATTACCATTTTAGTTAGTCCATAAAAATAAATTAGAAAGACATGCTATCTAAATTTCTGTTGAGAAATATAAAGAGGATCTTAATTCTTAAAAAACAAACAAACACTATTTAGAATAAGATAAAATATCAGAGCTGAGTTGCACACATGCAGTCCCCTGAACTCCATTGTCTGGCTCTGGGCTCACCCTGCCATTCTGAGGAGCCATGTGAAACCTCCAAAATATCCTGCTTCCCCAGGGAGACCTGTGGAGGACCCAGGCACAAACAGTTTGTAACTTTCTCTTACCAATCCTTTGCCAGTAGGTTTCTACCTGGGGCACAGCCAGTGTAGGTAAGCTATGTGCTACCCCCTCTCCTGCATTGTCTCACCCACTGCTCTCCCTGACTTCCCAGGGAATCTTGCTGGCATCCGGATCATCCAGCCAATACAAGGGAAAACTAGATGGCTAAAGGACATTGTAAGAACACAGTCAACAAGAGCCAGGGCAGTATGGTACCACCAGAGCCCAGCTTTCCTGCTATAGCAAGCCCTGGCTATCCTAACTCAGATGACCTTAAATCCAATCTTACAAAGATTATAGAGGCTTTTAAAGAGGGGATGAATAAGCCCTTTAAAGAAATACAGGAATATACAAACAGGTGAAGAAAGTAAATAAAACTGTCTAAGAACTCAAAATGGAAATAGAAGCAACAAAGAAAACTCAAACTGAGTCAATCCTGGAGAAGGGAAACCTAGGAAACTAAAGATATAAGCATCATCAACAGAATATAAGACATGGAAGAGAAAATCTCAGATGTAGAAGATACGATAAGAGAAATTAATACATCGGTCAAAGAAAATGGAAAATCTAAAAATTTCATGACACAAAACATCCAGGAAATTTGAGACACTATGAAAAGGTCAAACCTAAGAATAATAGGAATAAAAAAATGAAAGGCCCAGAAAATATCTTCAAGAAAATCAAAGAAGAAAGATTCCCTAACCTAAAGAAAAAGATGCCTATGAACATTAAAAGAAAAAAAGTTTAGAACACCTAAGATTGGACCAGAAAGGAAAATTCTCTCACTACAAAATAATCAAAATGCTAAATGTATAGAACATAGAAAGAATATTAAAATGTGCAAGGGAAAAAGGGCAAGTAATGTATAAAGGCAGACCTATCAAAATTACACCTGAGTTCTCAACAGAGGCTCTAAAAGCTAGAAGGACCTAGGCAGATATCTTGCACTCTAATAGACCACAGATTTGAACCCAGGCAACAATACCCAGCAAAACTTTCAATTACTATAGATGGAGAAAACAAGATATTCCAGGACCAAACCAAGTTTAAACAGTATCTTTTCATTAAAAATGATAAAATTTTATTCTAATTGTATGCTCTTACCTTAATCCAGCCAGAATCCGTTGGTTGGGGGATGGGACTGGTAATAGACATGGAAGAAATATTGAATCCAAGAATAGTACTGATTTTTCCTAAGACAACAGCTTGCCCAAGAGAGCCAGTAATTTCCTGGAGCTCAGACAACTGCATTTGACCTATGGGGAAAAAGAATTAGGTCATTTGGATTACAAGAATATAGAATTGTGAGAACATGGGAAAGTTTTAACTTCAGTATTGGTTGTATTCTTTGTCACATTGATTACTAAGACTTTACTACTCCAAAACAATAAGATAGTCATATTAGTAAACTTGGAGTAAATGGAGGACTCAAGAGAATGTTCTAAGAGAGAATTTAAGGTAGGAAACAAAAAAGATAGCGCACACACACACACACACACACACACACACACACACACTGACTGAAAATATATGAGAGAATGTGTCTTTTGGTTTAAACTTTCCCATGTCACTCCTTGTTTGAAGCAAAGTATTATCAGCCTTTTCTGTCACCACACATTACTTTTTCAGAATAGAATATTTTTAGAACTTAAGTATAATAAGCATCTACCCAATTATTAGTATGTGCATTAATAACTTGCTAAAGTTGTCAGGTTCCTAACAACCGCTTACCTTCTTTAGACATCTGGCAATTTTGAAGGTTGTTTTTCAGACTGCGCACACTTTCCATTCTCTCTTCCTTTCATGGCAGATCTGAGACTTCTTCTTAAACCTACTCCACCCCCACGAGGATTTCTACTTTATGAACTGTTACCTCCATACTCCTTTTGACAGAGTCTGATACTTTTTCTTGATTTCTCCACTTCTTTACCGTAACATATTTAATTATAAGCTAGTTTTCAACTCTCTATGTCCTTACTGTCAAAATCTTAGCCAAAATTAGTAGTTATGAAAATAGATTAAAAATTTTTTTGAAATTTATTTATTTATTTATTTATTTTTAAAGATTTATTTTATTTATTATACGTAAGTACACTGTAGCTGTCTTTGGACACTCCAGAAGAGGGAGCCAGATCGGATGGTTGTGAGCCACCATGTGGTTGCTGGGATTTGAACTTTTCACCTTTGGAAGAGCAGTCGGGTGCTCTTACCCGCTGAGCCATCTCACCAGCCCCTGAAAATAGATTTAAAACTGGCTTGCCACCTTCTACACTATTCTAGACATTGCAGTACAGGTAGGAAACAAAAAAGATAACCACTGTAGCCAGGATGTTTTAAGACACTGTAACTTAAAAAGAACTCTGACATCTTCCACGTCCTGAGCCATGCCTTCGGGAAGAAATCCCTGAGTTTCTTCCATCAAGGACAAACTAGAAAGCTGCGTGTACTCAGCAACATTGGCCAGTGAGCATGACACATTGGAAGCCACACTCAAAATTTTCTGGTCAGTTTGAAAGCTTACTTATGTGACTCAAACTCTGGGATAAAGGATGAGTATTACAGATTCCTCCCTGGATCTTATCTTTTTCCAGCCCTCTTCTCCAAGAAGATCTCCTAATGTGAGTTCTTCTATGGTCTATGGTAGAAGTACCAAGGTGCATCATCCCATGTCTCCTGTTCCTTTATGCTCACTGGTTCTCAGCACAGTGGCAGGTCCAACCTCTGTGGTACAGCTAGTGGGTTCTTACATTATTGCTGACTGCCACTTCAACACTGTAGGCCTTGGCATGATAGCTTCTTATTCCTGACCCTAGGACTCTGCCCACGCAGAGGTCTCCTCAACACTTATGCTCTCTCTCTCTCTCTCTCTCTCTCTCTCTTAGTGTGCCTGACCCTGGGTGAGTGCTATGTGTACATCTTAGATACCCTGACAGTATGTAAAAGCTGTATCATTAAGTGGGCATCTTTCTTTTTGTTTCACCATACCTTTCTGTGATTCATCCATTCTAGAACATGTTGAAGGGCTTTCCTTGAGACTTGAGACCCTACCCTAGTCTGTGCTTTGAAACCATATCAGCTTGCTTTTCCTTATGTTCCTATTCTCCATGATCTCAGACCTGTATCTTATATTTATCAGGGTTTATCTGGTATTGCCACAAGAGAGTGAGTAATCTACCACTGCACAATGGGCCTACTGCAATTCCTAGATTAAATCCACAGGTAAGTGGAACCAAGTAAGTCACACTGAAACCATGGCACTTGCCATATAAGTCCAAGGAAGTACAGAGCTGAAGAAGGGAAGTCAGCTATGACTCCAGGCAGACAACATCATAGAAGGCATTGCATCAGCATAAGCCTAGGTTTTTCTCTGTTCTAAGCAACAGTTCCATTGACAGATTTCTCTTCTAATTGACTATTTTTACCCTTTATCAATAAACTATGAAGTCACTTCCTATTAAGTCAAGTCTTTCTGTATAATGTATTAATATTCAACTCCTTCATAATTTCTCAACAAATTATTATTATAGAAGTAGGGAAGTAAAATGGTTTGTAGTCCATTAGGGTTCCAGATATAGGGTTAGTAGGATTTCCTGAGTGCTGGCTAACCAGGCCATGGTAGGTTTATTTATGACTTTACAATGGCATTTCTTTATCACAAACTCTGATACCCATACCTGTGGTAGAATTGCTCAGGAACTGAGTGGGAGCAGCCCCAATCTCAAATTCCATGATGTGTCCTGTGGATCGCTTCTTTCGCAGACTTGCTCCTATTACTCTGCTGACACGGATTTTGTCACTTGGTATTTTTAGGAACAAGGCAAGATTTCTAACCAGATTGTGTGAGCTAAAAAACTCATCTGCTGTCATAACCGGCAGTTGGAAAGATACAAAGATGACAGTAGCAGTGTGGATCTCCACAGGTGTAGTTCCTTTCAGCAAAAGGTACAGCATCTGGTAGGTTCTATCAAAGTAGTTTTCACCAGGGACAGTGGAACCCAAGTTAGGAAGGAATTGTTCTACAAAAGAAAATAGGCCAAAATAGCACATTTAAATATATTTCTGTTAGCATAATGGCCACACAGTGGTTGATATTTGTTTGAACTACAAAAAGCTCAATTTTATAATTTTCATAACAAAGTATGCACATTAAAACAAAGTACTTACAAAACTAACTTGCAAAGCTATAGTCTTTTAAATAATGCCATTAATAGCTGTTTTATACAACATTTATTTCTAAGAAAATCACTATAGTCACAATATTAATGAGAAATCAAATTAATTGTAAGTCTAGAAACTTATTCTCTACTCATAGAATACTATCTATACATTCTAAGTTTTAAAGCCCCGGGTGAAGGAATTTGGTAATTTAAAAGTATAAATTTAATGGCCTTCTAATTTCTGCAGTGCTAGATGCCGATGATTAAAAGAGCACTTATAATTTAATATTTATATTTTTACTAAGGACAGAGGGCATGTAATAAAAATGAAAGATCCATTAAAACATCTCAGAGGAATTTTAACCCAATAAAATGGGATTATATGCTAGCTTATAAAATCTCTGATTAACCAAACAAATTCTAGTTGAAAATTGGATTTTGTGAAACTGAGGTGTGTGTGTGTGTGTGTGTGTGTGTGTGTGTATGAAAATGTCAACAGAATTAAGAAGTAACAAATCTCCAGTTTTAAGCCCCAAAGGCTGACATGCATTGTAGTGGTAGAATAGATTATACAGCTCTGGAGTGTACTTCACTGTGTGAATCTAAAGAATGTGCTCTGTGTTGCAAAGTGGATATGAGTTCATACTCCTATTAATGATGTCTGTGCCATCTGTCTTGGTTAACTTTTTCATATTATTAGAATAATGAAGTTCCTAGTGATCAAGATACTAGAGCATTTCAGGTAAGCTTCTAATACAGAAAGGCTTGTAACAGAAGGACATTGTGCATTCAATGTGCTAAAGCTTTAAAGAATTCACGCTAAAACAATGCTAAATTTTAATTTTTGGCTGAAGAAATGATTGTATGTGAGCCCCTTTGGTTTGAGCCTCAAAAACACTCTGATAACACAGTAGTCACAGTCTTGTCAATCTCTGAAAAGGCATCTGTGCTATTGTTTTCCAACCCATTATCTCTATGTTAAATTCTGCTGATTCTAAAAACTTTTATTTTCTAAACTTTGAATGATAGTGCTTGATACCACATATGTTGCTTTAAAAAGAGTTAACTCTGTATGAACACTGAGCCTGAGCTGTAGGTAGATGCCATCATTTGTATTTAGAAGGTTAGGTTATAAAAGGCAATGCAGTAGAACCATCAAGGACACATGTTCAAGAACTAGGCAATATTTTCAAGTCCTTGCTTGTCTGTTCTGGCTTTGAGACTGCTATGAATGGAATTATACCCCCCAAGTCTCCTGTGTTGAAGCCTTAATTCTCTGTTTGAAGGTATTTGCAAGTGGAGCTCTCTGGAGGAAAATTACACTTACGTAAGTGAGTGAAGACTTCATTATGGAATTAGAACCATTAAGGGAAAGAGGCCAAAGAACTGGCTCTCACACAGAGTGAGAACACAGCAAGAAACCTCTACAGTTAGGAAAACATTCTCTCATCTTAATCTGACTATTGACTAGGATTGTGAGGAAAAAAAAAATGCCAGCATAGTGCCTTATATCTTGATCCCAATACTCAGGAGGCAGAGGCTGGCAGATCATTGAGTTCAAGGACAGCCTGATCTACAGAGCAAGTTAAGGCTACACAGAGACACCATGTCACAAAAACAAACAAACAAACAAACAAACAAAACAAAACAAACCTGAAAAAAAGAAAAAAAAAGGAAGAAAGGAAGGAAAATTAAATTAAATAAACAAATTGTGCTGTTTCGTAAAGGGAAAGTAACTTGAGTTTAAGTTTAAATTCAGAGGATTTTGTTACAGGGGTCTAAGGAGACCAAAGTAGAAGCCTTGACAAATGGCATCATCTCCCCCATCTTAGTTTGCTCAGATACTTGTTACTGCTGATAAGTAACCATTTATGAGCAAAGCACCTAGAGCCCAGTATCAGATGTGTAAGAATATCTGGAAATTTTGACTGTTTTTTAGCAATAAAAACAAGACTTGTTTTACAAATGGCGAAGAATATTGACCACATACTCATACTTCAAGATCTAGCTTCCATTTTGCTGTTAATGTTTGTGCAATGATGGGCCAAGCTCATGGAACACAGAGGTAAATGATCTAAGTTCACTCATGGAACACAGTGTCAGCTGTGTCAACAATATTACAATTTTGTTGAATAAAAATCTCTAACCCTAACCTTATCCCTAACCCAAACCCTAACTCCTAACCCTAACACAACCCATTTTGTTCAATAAATGGACAGGGATAATTCTTGGTTTATAAATACCATCATGTAGATAAATGTAACCTTTTCATTTATTACATTTAAGTCAAGTCCATTATGTCATATTTAATTAATAATATTGATATTATGCTAGCTTTCTTGATCATATTTCTGATATCTGGGATTAATTCAGACATTGACCTCTATAGAACAGAAATAAAGCAATGGGAATGTAAAAATTACAAGCAAAATTTCTTTTGAGCACAAGAATAGTTAAATTCCATGCACATGGAAGGAAAACTTTGTCAGTTAGTAATAAACATGTTCATTCCAGAATCTCTTATCTTCATGCACAGGGAGGTAAAGAGTTCCACTAGCAGAGATTTTTCAAAGCATTTAATAAATGACTGCAGCTTAGTTTTTGTTGAGTGGAGCTAAAAACATACATTCTTCTTTATTCATCAATATCTAAAGAAATAATGTCATAATGAAATATTGTAAAGAATGTTTGCAGGTAAGCAAGTATATAAACCATGTGTACTGTCCTGAAGAAATACCTGTGTTTGGATGCCTTTCAAGTTCACAGTGTTTCTTTTGGGCATTCCATGCTGTATTTTTGGGACAGACCAAGGAATTGTTCACATAGACATCCAGACGCTGAAGCGTGGAAAAAAAAATTCCTACTCGAACCGCCTATTAAAAACGAATATTTGTATGTTTTTATTAGAACAATTTAACAGAATATTTAGAATTTAGTTTCTAAAAATTGTGCTCCAACTATGCACACCTTTTATAAGGTACTGAAACCAGAATTTGTGAACTTTTGGAAAATATTAGACAAAGATTAAAAATATTCTTGCATCTAACCATTAATGTAGACATAATAAATTAACCACTAAGTGATAGGTCCCAGTAGAAGAGCGTAATGTAAGAAAAGTTATTAGAGGAATCACACACTAAGCAGAATAAAGGGTTCTTTTTAAAAATAACAAATTACAAAAGAGACTTTTGAATCAAAATTAAACTTGCAGTGTTGAAAACTATCTCACAAAACGTTGGTTGGAAGACCCATAAAAGTCAGTTGAAACCTGGAAGATTCCCATAGGATCTTTTAGGTAACAGTGAAGGCTCTGATTCACAGAGAGGAGTGTAGAAATAATGAAAGGTAGAGAAAGGACCTGATCTGGTCTTTGCCAGAGGAGACTCCTAACATTTCCTCTCTGGCTGATGAGGGAAGATGAGTGGAAGGCAAGAGTAGACCCAGGAAGAAGGGTTGGTGGGTGATTGCCTCCTTCTAGGGCAACGATAACATTGTTTCAACGAAAGGCAGTAAGAGGTCCTCTGATGCTGGCTGTTTGAAAATTAGTCTGGATTTACAGTTGGATTGTATAAGGAATGCAACAGAGTGAGAGGGTTAAAAAAAATACAATAATGCCCAAGTAAAAGGATGAAAGTGTTATCACCCAGGAAGGAAGGAAGGAAGGAAGGAAGGAAGGAAGGAAGGAAGGAAGGAAGTCTCTCATTGTTCCTCTGCTATCTACTTGACCTGGTCAGAGGTCGTCCTGTACCTAACATTCTTGCATTTTGAAGTCTCATATGTGTAGAACCAAAGTCTGAATTATGGGACTACTCTTAAGCACTGTGCTTGTTTCCACTGACAGTCTGAATAAATTTAATGCTCCCAGCTGAGTTACACTTATAGCAAAGACTTGACATTTTCAAAGATATTGAAAATAATATGCTGAGAACACTGAAATCAATCCCAAAGGCATATTTCTGGCATGTATGTGCATAATAGCCACATGTAAGAATAAGAAAAGCAGCCAGGCGTGGTGGTGCACGCCTTTAATCCCAGCACTTGGGAGGCAGAGGCAGGTGGATTTCTGAGTTCAAGGCCAGCCTGGTCTACAAAGTGAGTTCCAGGACAGCCAGGGCTATACAGAGAAACCCTATCTCGAAAAACAAACAAGAAGAAGAAGAAGAAGAAGAAGAAGAAGAAGAAGAAGAAGAAGAAGAAGAAGAAGAAGAAGAAGAAGAAGAAGAAGAAGAAGAGCAAATCTATAACTTTAAATAATACACAATTTTAGTATCAAAATTCAGGCTTGCTAACTAGTCATGCTATCATAGATATCACTGTCAACCCTCATATATGGAGTACAGGAATCAGTATGTATTGGAAGTGTTCAGTACGTACTTCTTTCACAGAGAAAACCTGTCCGGATTAATACACTAATGGATCTTTTAAAAATGAGCTAGTGGGATGACAACATTAAAGAAGGCTGGAAAGAGAGTTAGTCGCTAGTGGTATGAAGCTAATTATGACAACCTTTAAGGCATTATTTCTATCTAAGTTCACCTTATTATGTTCAACATTAAGCAACATCAGCCGAAGATTCTGAGGACTGGTCCCGGTAAAGTAAACCTCATACGTTTTGTTCAGAGCCACTATGCCATGGAACAGTGACAGTCTTCTTTGGCATGTATATCCCGCACACCAGCCATGGTCCTGTGGGCCTAAATCCATGCAAAATTAAAGTTCATGTTCCTACTTATAGAATGCTGTTTTTTTTTTTTCCCACAAAAATGAGGACTCATATTTGAAGTAAATCGCAAGGGTTCAAGATACCTTTAAGGTTTCAAAGCTCAGCATTTAAACTTACTATTTATCTGCCATCTACCCAGACTTCTAAGCTGGTTCTTAAACTTTGGCTAAGATGGAAGACAGGGAATCAACTTACCCCTATTGTCCTTACTTTCATACTTATTGGTGTTAAAGGGATAACAATATGTCAGCTAGAATTTGTGATACAGATTCACTAGTGTAATATTTTCAAGACTCACCAGTTTTCTGAGGTTGTTTGTAGGAAATCTGCTAGCATAAATTTATTAAGATGAAGCTGACCAACAAAGAATGGACATTTGTATTCCTGAAGAAGAATCATCAATTGTTTTGGCCATTGTTCATTTGTTTGTTGGCCAACCTATAACTTCCCCAACACATTTGACTTGGGGGAGCTGTGGAGATTGAACCTAAGGGCTCATGCATGTTACCTGTTTATTAACCCTTAACATAGGTTTTATTTTGAGGCAGAATTTCACTAAATTTTCCAGTTTAGTCTTGTACTCACTCTGTAACCAGATACTCAGTAGCCTGCAGCATAAGGGCCAGCTAACAGGTTTGTTTGAATTAAGTCTTTATTCTTTTCTTATAGTAATAGTAACAGTACATTTCTGTTAGTTGATAAGGCACTACTGGAGAGTTAATATAATTAACAAACTAAAATCATCTGAGCACTTCCTACCATCAAGCAGATGCCCTAAAAAGCTAAGACATAGCAGATGGTTTTCTAGTTGAGTCTAGACATTTTCAGAGTACAGCATATCTTTCATAGCAAATTTCTCTATTTCAATATAAAAATGAGAGCTGACTGACAAAAATCTCCTGATGTATTTCTTCATTACACTTGCTGAATTGTCTGGCTCACTTTGAAACTTATTAATATTTATAACTGCATTTCAATCAAATTTTAAATCAATATCAAGGAGAATATACATCCCTTAGCACATAAAATATAAATCCCACTTTAAATATATCTTCTTTGTGGGCTTTAAAAACAAACATGCAGAAATGTCTGTGTATGAAAAAAAAAGTAAAGCCAAAATGCCATATATCTAAAAGAAATAAAAATTAGCATTAAGATTTAAAAGGAAATTTTAGTGATACTTAATAATTGTATTGTGAGTAATTTTCCCAAAGCCTACATGATTTTCATAATACATTCATTATTTTTCACTAGTACTATCTACTTAACACTTTTAAAAATTAATCAACACTTAAATTTAAACTCATTTATAAGAGAAATGATGTGGCACTGTGGGAAATAAAAAACTTATACTTCCTTTCAGAATAGGTAAGTGTAAAAATTAATATACCTAAATTTCTCCATCTCCACATCACATCAGAGCAGTGTGAAAACTTCTTTTCTACACCATCATTATTCACCAAGTTCTCTGTCATTTTTCCCATAATCTCTGCATTGCAAACTAAATGGCAGTATTTGTCACTGATTGCTGGCTCCTGAGACTAATTAGGGAGAGTCAGAACATTGTGGGACTTTCAAATCTCTCTAATTTAGTACCTTTGAGCTCTTTCACAGGCTTTAAGTAAGTGGATTTACTAAGAGTAAGAGAACAGCCACTTGGTTGATGTCTACACTGTTTTTGACACCATGTTTCTTCATAGCCAAGGCATGGAAATCTGTGTGGTTCAAGCTCTATGCCTTTTTAGTGTTACGCTTGATGAGAGACTAACATTTGAGCCCCAGCACTGTGCAGGCATATACAATGAGCCCTGTGATTTTGATACCTTATAGAAATTATCCTATTAATTGAAAAATTCTTGGTCTCCAAAGTAAATGTGTATCTCTCTGGGTTCCATGTCTTTCCATTTATACTTCAGATATCTAGGGCTAGAGTGGGAGAAGCCTCGACATAGAACCTCCGCAAATTATTCTCAAAAGTCAAAATCATAAGCTGTGTATTTTTATAAACAACTGCTATTAATTGCAAAGTAAGTTCAAAGATCCATAGAATAACGATGAGAGGCCCTCAACATCCTTCTTATATATTACATATCATCAAGCTCATTTAATTCATATAAGGTAAAGTATATTTTTTAAGATGTTTAGGCCAATCTTTTTCTTCAAAATATCTATGCATCCTTATCATCAAAAGTGTGACAATCATTACAGGAACAGCATTCATTCCCCCTTTTCCTTGTCTTTGTCTCTTCCTCTTCATATCCTCCTCTTCTTCTTCTTTCAAATACTCAACATGAATTAAATTGACATTCCTGGATGAAGAACTACTAAAGAGTCAAATCTCACCATTGCACGAAGATAATTCTTAAATATGGAGGACAAAGAAGTCTTATATTTGCTATATTCGAATGTAAGTAATTTTTCACGTAGTTCTATCCATTGAATACATGATTTGACTAACTCAGGTCTATTTACATTGAGCACTTACCATTAATGAGATCAACATAACCATTACTCATGATAGCCACTGGGGATAGTCTTCGTGTCTCTGTGTCATAATCCAGGCTTTCCAGTACCATCATTGCATATTCCATTCCAGAACACTGATAGCTCTGCCACTCTGGGATGTATTTGCAAGTTGCATCTCTAATAATCCCTAGAAATATGTATAGTAATATTTTAGAAATGATAGGATATCTCTGCAAAATTTCTTTCTATTTTCTTTATTTTGTGTATCAATTAACAGAACCTACAAGTTATTAGTTCATCACTCAATTCTTGAAAAAAATGCATTTTGTCTAATAAAATTTGAGGTTTAANAATCAAATAAGATCGAACATACCTTTATGAGGTGCTTTCTCATCTACAGGAATTCTACTTCCATTCAAGAATGTGAGCATCGCCTTCGGGATTCTGTAGTCTCCAATTCCAAGTTGTCTGTTTCCATCCCACTCATACTCAGCTTGAGGGATCACTGACCCAGAATTCCCCAGAAAGGAACCATCCAGGTCTCTAAGAAAAGATTTTCTCTTGGCATCACAAACCATGTCCACACAATCAGATGGGTTCACTTTACTGGGAAGAAAGAGTACAATGAATGGCTAAGGTCACTGATTAAGTCTTATTTCAGAAAGAATTTCTAGCAGAACAATGTGACCTATGCAATTAGCATTGCAATGAAGAATGATTTCTTCATGGTGTTTATTTGCTTCGTTATTATGGATTTATTAACATTTCAAAATGACAAGTTCTGCCGGGCGTGGTGGCGCACGCCTTTAATCCCAGCACTCGGGAGGCAGAGGCAGGCGGATTTCTGAGTTCGAGGCCAGCCTGGTCTACCAAGTGAGTTTCAGGACAGCCAGGGCTATACAGAGAAACCCTGTCTCGAAAAACCAAAAAAAAAAAAAAAAAAAGACAAGTTCTACATGTGGAATATGTACTTAGAACTCCATGCTGTTGTTTCATATTTTATATAATTATAGATTTGATTTTTGTATGTTGTTCACAATATACTAACATTTATTTCTCTATACAGCAGATGGATGTCTATCCTGTTGTAACAGGACAGAAATCTCTATGTTGGCCAGGTAGTCTGCTAATTTTCTTACAAATGATAAACTACTACTTACTATAAAACAACACGAATATTTAATAATAGTTGCTTATTTCACCTTCCTACTTGTTATCTTATGTTATCTTAGACTCTTGGCTAGTTGAAGCCTGATATATATTCTTATAGATTCTTGTCTATGTACACACAGGTAAACTTGGATTGTGATCCTTCCGCTATATACTGGTAACCATGACTCACACTGCTCAACCTAAAATGATATATTGGTTTCATTTTTAATTACTTGTAGTGTTAATTGATTGTCCTTAGATATAATAAAGAAAGGCTGCTAAATATGCAGTGTATAGCACACTCAGATCTTGTGTGTATTTAAAGTTGCTATGATATATACAATGAAGAAATATTCTTCATCCCTGAGTTCTAGCAAGAATATAGTAGTAGAAAGCTTGGGTCTGTTATGTGAAACAGAGCCAAAGTATCTCTGATTTTTGAATGATGGAACAAATACCATCAATTGTCTCTATAATACACACACTTGGGAGAATTTCAATAAATATTTGAGTACTTCATATGTTCTTTATATTCAAGTAGTGTAAAGCAAATCTGTAAGAAAAGTAGTCAGGAACTCTCAAACTGTGTGCTCTATCGTCACTCACTCAGGTTCCCAAGATCCTAAACAGGTAGATTTGTGTGTGTGTGTGTGTGTGTGTGCAAGTTATAGAAGGATGTTGTGGATGGCTCTGTACTGCTTGTATTTTATGTCAATTCTGTTCTCCCAGGAGAGGCTATCTGGAATAAGGAATGAGTAACGTGCTCAGGTGGCTTCTTGTGAATAAAGGAGCCAATCACTGGGCAAATAGGTGGGACTTCCAGGTTGGAAGAAGGAAGAGAGTAAGCAGGAGAGAATTAGATCCCTTTGGAATGGGGACAGCATAAGGAAAGATGTAGCTGTTAGAGTTTCTTGGTATCATGGCGCATTTGCAAGGATTTGCCACAGGAGAAATCAGATTTTTAATAGGATTACAAGATTAGATTTTAGTTGTGCCCAGAGATTGAGTTACCATTGTTTCTGAACTAAGTTTGTGGTGCAATCTCCTTCACATGGCAGCTCATCCGGGTTCAAGAGAGAAAGGTACGGTGGCAAAGCATGGGTCTGCCTGAGGTGCACCACAAAGGCGGTGGGGGAGTTGAAGCATGGTAGTCACCCACTGGTGGGAATTTAGCGAGCTGGGTGGAGACATTTCAGGAGCTCCTAGCAGAGTCTCCTCAAGATAACAGCAGGCAGGCCAGACCACTGGGTCAGAGAGAGGCAGGCACAAGCGTGAGAAGGAGCTGATTCTCTTTTTAAAATATTTCCTGCAACAGAAGGACACCTTCCTTCTGCTCTTCTGAGCATGCCTATTGTTTTCAGATAAGCGTTATTCTGATCTCATGAAAAGTCTTGGAAAGTGAATTACACGGCAGAGATGTTGCTACCTCAAGGTGATTCTCCAGAATCAGTCAAGTATTTTCCCTTTATTGTAAGAGTGGTAATAACAATTTGTAATGCTGGGCTTTCTATAAGAAGGGGCCCATGTCTGTTATTAACCAACACTTAGAGCCTTTGAAGGTTGAGTGCACTGTTTGGCAAGGAAGAACTCGAGAATACTAACAATATCCACTAGAAATAAACCCAAAAGAAATGGTAACTAAAATTACAATCCAATCTTCATGACATGGGCATTAAAATTATACATGAAACCTGAGACTTCAATCCCCACTAAATAAGCAGATGCTAATTGTTTAATGTGAAGTGGCTCTGTTGAAGAAAACTACCAAAATAAATAATGTTAAATGTGTGAAAGTTGGGCTGTTATCCACATCAAATCATATGAAGTTGAGCTACTTACAGAACACTATTTCTCTGGGAAGATGCCTATAAATTTACAGAGCATTGTTCTTTTATAAACTGGCCACATACTTCTGACAGAAAATTTCTTTTCTTGAATATTGTCTTATACCTAAATCCTGGTTCTATATGTTATAAAGCCCTATCGGGAATCGATAATATACTCTATAACCTCAAATCTATAGAATTATTTTCTGTAAATGTCTTGATACTAACTGATCAGAAAAGGTTTCAGGTCCAAATTTCTATATAATTGCAATCTTTGTAAGTAGAATAATTGATGTATAGTTAACAAACACATGTTTGGAGTGACCATGGTAGGATATTTGGAAAATAACAAGAAACAAAACTTACCAAAAAGAAATGATACGGCAAGATCTTACACTTTTATGATGACTGGTGGAGAAACATTCATATGGAAAGCAGATGAAACCTGCCTCCCTGAACTTTGCCTTTAGTAAAGATGTTACTTATGATGCATAAAAAATAGTATGAGAACACATGCAGTAAAGCTCAGTTTTTAAACAACCAAGGGTGCTAAAATTTAAAGTACGAATATTCATGAATACTACTTTCCTCTAGACAGTAGCAGTTGTTTTAATGTAGTAACCCTTCCTCAGATGTTTAACATGGTACATATAGCAGAAAGTTAATACAAAAAATAATGAGTTTTCATAATGATACCTTATATCAGGTCTATGTATGAATACTTTGGATTGTTCAATAGTGTCAATGAGTTGAACATTCTTCACATGGATTGGGTGCTGTAAATCTTCATTTAAAGGATTAGTAATGAATATCACATTAGTTTCTCCTGAACAAACATCCTTAAATCCAACAAATGTTGAATCTAAACATAAATAAAAGAAAAATAGTTATCCTTCTCTGAAGAAAGATTTAAGACCAGAATTGTTTTACCCAACACATTCTTTCTCACTGCCATGAACATGGAGTTCTAGGTTGGTATGGCTAAAGCACCTTCCATTATTTATGGCAGAGTATTGCAACTCAATATCCAGGTAATCCTCTCCCACATTTTTTCTCACTTTGGTCATGACACTTTGCTTAAATAATAGGGCAGACAATATTAATTGTGTCACAAGAACACATGTGGAGAATGCTTTCATATTATGGCTAGGAATCTTGATGCTTCTTGGAATTCCCTAACTTTCAATGGATAAGTTAGCATAGAACACATGTGGCTCAGTCATTGCCATCATCATAGCTCATGTCCAACATTAGCAAAGAGGCATCAAGTTCTAAAGAAGGAAATAAGGCCATTTCTACCTAACCAGCATATGTACATCAAATAAAATAGTAGACAATTAATGAAAAAGCCTAGGGGACAAAAATCTAAAGAATGACTTGTTTTAACAAAGTCCTGATTGCAAATCCACTGATTGTGAACTAATAAATTGTTCAAAACTCTTAAGTTTTTAGGATGATGGGAGGGGGGGTATTTGAGATATTATTAAATAGAATAATTTATTTAAAAATTAGAGATCTAGGGAGATGGCTCAAGGGCACAAACGGTTGGTCCGCGAGCATGAAAACCTCAGTTTGAATCCTTATAATACATGCCAATGTTCATGCATGGCTGTTCATGTCTTGTTAGGTCAAAGACAAACAGGTCTTGTGAACCTGCTAGTCAGCCACTTAGCAGAAACAGTGAGTTTTCATATCTCAAGGCAATAAGACAGTGAATGACAGAGGCTGGGAAACATCCTGCTCTTGCCTCACATGTGACCTCCTTCAGGTCCACATACATCCCCTTTACACAAGTACAGCGCACACCTACATGTATTGACTTTGCTAGGGAGCCATCCTTGATACGTAATTTGAAGTAAGACTTCTTTTATTGTCAAGTTAGATCACACTCAGCAGATTACTATAAAATTCAACTTAGATACATTCCACCACTAATGAAGCATTATTAATTAGTAGGTGCTTTACAGATGTGTATAAACCCTGAGTAGATTTGTAAAGGACTATATGTAAACTTGCCTGAGACATCCAAAAGGCCACTGATAGCATTGTAACTCATGAGCCCAGCATGAGGCTTCCGAGGTGCCATGTTATGAGCTGAAGCAAATGTCGGCCAGCAAATCCCACTTCTCCCACCTTTTAGTAACAAGAAATAAATTAACAGAAATTACATATGCGGACACATCAAAATCAACACTGAGGTTCCCAGTTTTTACCTGATGGGGGCCTAGAGCTTCGATGTGCTGAGGTGAGCTCTACATCAGGACTGTCATTAGTTAAGACGTCAGAACAGTTAAACTCAGGGCTGCTTCCAACAATTAATGAGTTCTACCAAAAATAGCCAAAGAAGACAGTATTAATACTCATTCTTCCTAAAAGAAAACATAACAATACTGAACTGTATGGTAAGAAAAAGCAAAAATCTAGAAGTAGACTATTTATTAAACAAAGATCAAGGAAGAAAACATTGAGATTGATGGTATGAAAGCAGGAAAGATGGATAACATGCAAATAATTAGATTGAATGAAATATGCTGATTCTGCAATATAGAAACACTGACATTTCCATCAATTAAAAAAGTACAAAATGAAGGTAGTGTTCCTAGCATCTCTGTTGTTTCAGAAAAACCTTGGTGGAGAAGATGAAATCGCAGTGAACTACCACAGATTGTGTTGACAAAAGGAGGTGAAAACAGAAGGTGGGGGTAAGGAGTAAGGATGGCCAAATGATCTCAGAGAGACACCAAGGACATTATTCTAATTGGACATTTAACAGTTTTACTATCCTCATTGTCACCATTTCTCTGCATTCATTTCTTACCTTAATTTTTACTGTTTTACTGGAAATTTTATGGGACACGGAAGGTGGCATGTAGATCATTGGAAAGATGTTCATCCCATTGTTCACCAGGGTCACGTTATAGATATGCACGCTCTCTGTGGTCTGGAATACAAGACGTAGTTTATGTAGTGCTAAGAACAAGCATAAGAGAAAACAAGCCATCATCATTTTCCATCACATTTACCTGAAAATAAATTCCATAATCCCAGCATGTCCAAATGGTAAATCCTTGAATAAGAGAACAACCAGGAAGGCCATCCTGGTTCATGTAGATGCCATACAAACCTCCATGGGCTTCATTGTTAAACCAGTTTTCCATGGGATTAGCCTGGCCTTGGAAGAAAATAGGAACCAGAGACAGTATTACAAGGAATGGTTTATAGTTTTAATCACCACTACCAGTTAAAGAAGTTTAGATGAAGACAAATGTAAGCTTAAAATATAGTGATTTACATTGTATAAAATTCACTCTGATCCTCATCTCTTTCTTACTGCCTGCCCTTTTTGAACACATCATTTTTAAGAGTTAATTTTTTCAAAGGTTGTTACTGAACACTAGATTCAGAATAACACTTCAATCCACTTCCTTTAGAAATAAATATTTACCACTTGATATTTTATACATTTTTCTTCTCTCCTGTTAGAATATTAGAATGTTTAGCTTCAGAAGAGAAGACATGTCTGCCTCATATATCACCAAATTCAAAGATAGTGTCCCTTAAATGTATTTTATATTGATTCTTGGGAAAGCTGTTTTATCTCTTAAAATCCCAGGTTCCACATATGTAAACAGTTTTAATCTCTTATTCAGTTATCATAAAAATCAAACTAAATAAAGCAAACAAGATAGCTTATAAATTCTCTCAATTAAAAAAAAACCACTAAACTTACTATTGATATACTATATAATTAAAGATTTTAATGGAAGTGTTAGTTAAGTCCAAATTGGATCAATGGCCTAACTATATTGGAAAAACAATATGTACCCACGCAGCCTCCACCCTAACTTGCATGTAGTTATGTTGGCTCATTAAGGTCTGCCCATATCTGACTCCTCCTGTCTTCCATTCACTTTCCTTATTCCTAACCCTCTGAATTTTACTCTTTATTTCTGATCTTTCTGGGCTTGGCTTGAATTTGTTTCCCCAACAGAATCTGTTCACATTTTTTGTTTCTATATAATGAAACTCTTTGGAAGAGAAAGCCCCTTTGCCTGGAGTTTAGTACATCCCTGGGAAGGACTGGAGGAACTGACAAACATTCTAGGAACTTACATCCCTTGTCATTTTTGATGTTTTATATATATATATATACATAAACTTTTTAAGTTTTAAAGATTCCTGTCATCTGAATTTTTTGTTTTATATGTGGTTGTTTTCCATCAATGTGTATCTGTATATCACTCGTGTGCCTGGTGTCCACAGAAGCCAGAAGAAGGTATCAGATGCTCTGAAACTGGAGTTAAAAACAGTTGTGAGGGGCTAGGAACCAGAGCCCCCTAGAAGAGCAGATTGTAGACTTAGAAACATTCTCATTTAGTGTACCAACAATCAGTGTATATATTTATATATCATTATATCTTATTAGTAAATGTTTAAATCCAAAGATTATATTTTGATTTTATGAAAAAGCTATAAGAAAAAGTTTATAGAAGTTTCAGAAAAATTATAGATTTATGTTTTTTTACATGTCAAACAAATGCTGTTTGAAGCTGTTGGAGACTTAAATCTTTAATTAGACCATATATCAGGAATTAGTTAAATCTTTTGATATAGTTGTTTATCTCTTCAAAATATATTTTGGGCAAGGAAAAATAGGCTTGAATCAAATTCTTTTTTAATAGATAAAAATGATTTCTACAATCTTAAGTAGAAATAATTCATTAACTAGAGTATCTAGCAGAGGAGCTGAACTTCACGGTAAATATGTAATTTCCTCCTTAAAGATGTTATAAATTATGCTCCAGTGAAACAAAAAGAACACTAAATGGAATACAAAATTTTCAGATAAAGGCCTATTTTAAAATTTTCTTTAAGTTTCTTTAGGTTGAAGCAGAAACTCGCCCCCTCCCCCCCTGTGCTCTGTCTCTCTTTTTCCTCCCTGTCTCTTTTGTGCATGTGTGTGTGCTTAGTTGTGAACATTTCCATGTGTGTTGGTGGATGTGTGTGTGCCTGGGAGCATATGTGTGTGGAGGTCCGTGGGTAACATTGGCTATATCTCACTTGAGTGCACATCTTGCTAGTTTTGACAGACTAGCTAACTGTCTTTCTTATAGCATCCCCTCTCTGTGGATATTGGGAATCTGAACTCTGGTATTCATACTTGCGTGTCAAGTGTTTTAAACTCTAATCTAATTTTCCAATTTTTATTTTCCTTTATGATCTGGCAATAATTTATGTACATCCTTAAAACATAAAGGAACTATAAAATTATATAATAAATGAATGTCAAATCACATCACTCCCTTGCTTACACCATCCATAAAATTTCTTTGTTCAGTACAAAATTTGTTTATATAAATTCAAATACCATACTCATTTTCATTTTCTTTCCCTCATAAAAATTATACCCAAACAATAACCAAAAAAGTTGACTTTTCAGCCCCTTGCACATATCCTTAACAAATATCCTTAGCATTTCTTCATTATTTTCAGCTTATTTTTCAAAGTTGCTTATGTTCTAATGTTTGTCTTTTTTCTACATATCTAACTGTTAAAGCACAAAAGATGGTTTGTAGGGCTGCCTGCCTGCCTGCCTGCCTGCCTGCCTAGCTGCTGGGGTACCCGAGTACGCAGCGCAGCCAGCAAGCAGCTCAAAGGAGACAGAACACAGTCTATGATGGGGATCCCAGCTACTGCTTTCCAAGGTGAGAAATAGTGAGGTCTGGGATGGACGCTGTGGTTCCCAGTCTCCCGTGTACCCAGACGCTCCTGGGGACTGCAGAGATTTGGGAATGGTGGTCTACAGGTCCTCGAATTGACAGCCCAGGACAGGGCAGAATCTAGTTTGGTTCTGTGAGAATACAGAGGCACCAGAAGAGAGAAGGCCTTCTCCAGAAGATTTAGGCGGAGCTTTTTAGAAGCCATGTTCACATGGAAAGGCAATTATTAGCTATGTTTCCAGAAATCGGTACTCCGAGTAAATGGACACCCGATGTTAGTAGACATTGTCAGATCTCTTATTCAAGGGCCATTTTTAATCAGAAATATGTAAATATTCCCGAGTCCTTTCAAGCTCATCAAAATAGGAAGTATTTGATTAGTTCTTGATTTTCATGAAGGTAGGGAAGCAATGTATATGCAGAGTACTGTCCTTTGGAACTTTCATGCATGTGGCTTTTAAAATATAATTATTAGATATTTGTTCTGGATTAGGAGGGAACACAGTGTCATATCCCCAGAGGCATCTTTCTACATTCATAGAGATGCTGGTTTGGATAAAGCAGCAGTGGGACAAGGTTCTCACTCTACTAATACCTACTTCAATCGAGAATTGAAGCAGCCATTGGAATTTGGGGATAATAACATTAGGAAAGAAAAAGTTTTCTTAAAAGTGGACCTGAGGGTTGTAGGCATAACTCAGTGATAGAGCACTTGCCCAAGGTTCACAAGATTCTGGATCCATCTCCAGTCTCTCTCTCTCTCTCTCTCTCTCTCTCTCTCTCTCTCTCTCTCTCTCACACACACACACACACACACACACACCACATCAAGTGGATCTATCTGTAGACTGGATGGTTTTGAATTCATGTCCCTTATGTTAGACTTTAAAAGGAGGCGATACTACACATCAAAATGACAAAGAATAATCACTCATTTTCATGACCTGGACAAGTCTTTCAATCATTTTGGCAATTCTATGAGAAAGGACTCACTTGAGCATGGTTCACCATCAATGCGGTATCCTACTCTTCCAAATCCAGCGACTACATTATTTTGTAAGACTGTATTGGTCCCTCTATTTATCTGGCACAGTAACAAATAAAATGCTTAGGGTTAGTTTAATACACTCTTATGCAAGCAGTATAAGTATTTGGGGAAATGCTTATTATTTTTCTTTAATTATGATAACTCATCCCATTCAAATACGTATTACAAATGTAAGCACATTATGTTTTTCCTTTGAGGTGCTGGGAATTGTACTTTGTGCTTTATATGCTAGTTCGGTAACACTAAGTTAAACTCTATATAAAGCCATATATTTAAAAAGTTATATTATATTAAGTCATATTTTTTAAAAGTTCATTAACTTCTTCAACTACTTTGCTTTATCAGATCATCAATATCTAAGGAAGAGTTACAACTTTCACAGAATTTATATTTATGTTATAAGCATTCAAAATTATGAAGCTGTTCTCCCTACCTCAATTGCTGCATGCCAAAGTGTTGAACTCAAGTCTTTTCTGTTCTGGTAGGTTCCTGGCCAAACCGAAAGGGTGACCAAATTTCCACGTACTCTGTTGGCATCCCCCCATATTCTTATACCTGTTTTTTTTTTTTAAAGACAGCAAAAGACATGTACATTTTGTAATTGATACTATGGATGATGTCTTTCATTGTTTCTGCAAAATTATTTTTCTTCTAGTATGAGACTGGAAAGGGTCTCCTGATCCCTTTGGTAGTAAACTTCCTCTTACAAAAGACTAGCTAAATTAGAATCTTCTAGATACTTTTAAATTAGTTGCCTTTTGGGCTTCACCTCAGATTTTAATATATGTATAACGTCTGTGTACACTAAATGTAGTATATATCATATGGTAGAAATGAAAAAATATATTCATTATTGTACATAATTTTTAATTAAAATGACCTTACTTGTGGATAATCTTTATGATTGACAAGTGAGCAATATCCTAAAAGTCACAGCAATTCTGCACACTCAGTAGTTCAGTGGATAAAGTTGCTTACCTCAAAGCCTGACTACTTAAGTTCCATTCTTGGAACCCACATATTAATAGGAAGAGTAAACAGACTTTATAAAATTGTCCTCTAACTTCCACATGCATGGTATAACATGGATGCCTTCTTTCATACACACAGAATAATAAACACATTTAAAATGTATCATAAAGTCATAGTAATTAAAAATTTTAATTACTCGTTTTTTATATTTGTGAGTGTTTTGCCTGTATGTATGGATTTGCACCACATGTATGTCTGGTGCTTGCAAAAGTCAGAGGAGGGTATCATATCTTTTGTGGTTGTGAGCCACCAAGTTGGTTCTAGGAATCCAAGGGCTCTCTGAAAGAGCAACAAAGGCTTTTAACCACTGAAGCTTCTTTTCAGCCTAAGTCATAGTATTTGAAAAGACTAGTGATTGGATAACTCATGTTAGGTTCAGGTCTATACTGTTTGATAGCATAGTCACAGGTGGCTATTTGAATGGAAATTAAATTTAATTAAGTAAAAGTTAAAATATAAATTCAGCTCCACAGTTGCACAAGCCACAATTCAGAAATTCATTAGCCACATGTGGCTCAGTGATTATTTTATTGGACAGCACAAACAGACCACTTCTCCCTCACTGAAAGGTTAACTAAATAGCCTTGTCATAGACTTCACTGTAAGACTGCCTCAGAGAATGCACTATGTGAACCATAATATTATCATGTTACCTTCTCCTACTGTAAAGTAGATGATGTTGTCATCTATGTCCACCCCATCAGTCCCAAACACACCAATTGCTGGGGAGAAGACATGATGAAATGCACAGCCTCGGACATAAGACAAGCCATGATCTTGGATCTAGGGAAGAGTTGGGTTAGATGAACATTTTTAATAATAAAATTTAAATATGTATAAAGAAAAATTAATTAAGTGATTTTTAGTAAGCAAGCCTTGATCACATACTATTTCTTAAATAAGATGATTTTTCTATAATCTTTTAATCATAAAAGATTTCTATGTCATGAGTTTATGGTTAAATAGAGTAAAAAAAAAGGTGCATGTTAAATTGAGATTAAATTTTTCTCAAGAATTTTTCTGTGTATTTCTCTTATCACTTTTATGATAAAAGTGTTTATTTAATAGTACAGTAAAATTGCTAGTAGTGATTTTTAAAAATTAAATAGTTGTCAGTGGTGGCACAGGCCTTTAATCTCAGCACTCAGGAGGCAGAAGCCAGCAGATCTCTGTGAGTCTGAGGCCAATTTGGTCTACAGAGCGAGTTTTAGGACAGCTAAGACAGCCAAGGTGACACAAAAACAAAAAAATCTTGTCTTAAAAAGCAAAACAAAACAACAAACAAAACTGGAACCCCCTTTAACCTAAGTAATAACACCCCAGGAGAGAATCATAATTCAAATGTTGATAGTAATGGATATGTCAGAAGTATCAAACTTAAAAACTTTAAAAATTTTATTTGTTTATTTACTCTGGATTTGGGAATGGTGGTCTGCCCTCTGGCCTCATGTGATATGACACGCGCCATTTAATTCTATTACTTTTTCCTATGGCCTTATTGACCTTAAATAAACACAAAATGATTGAAATAATGCTACCATGAGTCTATTCGAGTTGATGTATGTACTGGCTGATTTTATATGTCAACTTAACACAGGCTGGGGTTATCACAGAGAAAGGAGCTTCAGTTGGGGAAGTACCTCCATGAGATCCAGCTGTGGGGTATTTTCTCAATTAGTGATCAAGGGGGAAAGGCCCCTTGTGGGTGGGACCATCTCTGGGCTGGTAGTCTTGGGTTCTATAAGAGAGCAGGCTGAGCAAGCCAGGGGAAACAAGCCAGTAAAGAACATCCCTCCATGGCTTCTGAATCAGCTCCTGCTTCCTGACCTCCTTGAGTTTCAGTCCTGACTTTCTTCAGTGATAACAGCAGTGTGGAAATGTAAGCCAAATAAACCCTTTCCTCCCCAACTGCTTCTTGGTCATGATGTTTTGTCCAGGAATAGAAACCCTGACTAAGACAATGTACAACGGAGCCAAGGACGTTTCTTTATATTAGAAGATAAATTTGTCTACCTGAAGATACAGGTAATATTTAAAATGCAGACATTATAATTTGAACATATATTAGAACTAAACCACAAACGTTTTATAGGTTAAGCAATACAGGTAAAGGATATATGAGTTAAGAAAGAAGCTATAAAGCTAGTTGTTTTGCTAATTTAACTCTGTTATAGGTTTTTAAACTTATTTGTGGTGAGTACATAAAAATATAAATGATAGTGAGAGGGTAAAAAGATGTAGAGACTTTGGGTCTAGACCAGTGCTTGCTTAAGAGACTTTCTTAACCTATAGCTGTGTGGTGTAGTTTATTTGCAGAGATTTCAAAAACTAATTTATTTAGTTTTACTTTATACATATTGGTGTTTTGCCTGCTTCTATATCTATCTGTATGAGGGTTTCAGATTCCTTGCAACTGAAGTTACAGACAGTGCTGAGCTGGCATGTGAGTTCTGGAAATTGACCCAGGTCCTCTGGAAGTGCTCTAAAAGGATGAGCCTTCTCTTCAGCTCCTATTTGTAGGATTTTTTAGAACAGAGATTTTTTTTTATGGGTGAAAGATAGTTTATTTGGAACATAAAAAAAAATAAAGCACAAACCTGTCCCAGGTTAAGAAATGTCACAGCATATCTTGGATCGGTGCTATCCCTGTAGCCTTCTTGACCACTATGATAAAATTCCACATTACTTATTCTTGCATTTCCTAAGGGAGTAGATGATTAAAAAAATGTCCTAAAATGAATAAAGTAAAAATACTTGAATATATATAAAACTATTCAAGTTCTTCATGGAAACCTTATTTTTCTTTGCTCCTTCACTTCAAATAAAACAATATTTCTTAATCTTTTATCCATTGTTTTTGCTCTTAGATTTTATCTCTTATAGCTTCTTTTCCATGTAAAGTTATAAAATTTAAATTATATAGATTTAACATTTATCTAAAATATATAATGGCTCTTTGGAGGATCACAAACCATTACAGTATCTAAGATTCTTTTTCTCTTCTTTCTTTTGTATTATTTATTTATGTTTAAATCTAATGGAGCATTTGAGTATCAATGAAACAATCACAATGGATTAGCGTGTAATAAATATGTTTAAATGCATGGCTTGTATAACTAACTAATAACAAAACAAAGTTCTTGTTAGGATGGAGATGACTCAGAAAGTAAAATTCTGGACATGACGCATGAAGTCCTGATTTCTATCCACCAGAACCCACATAAAAAGTTATGTGTAGTGTCTGTGTCTTGATAATTCCAGCACTGGAGAGGTGAAACAAGGGGATCCTTGAGGATCACAAGCCAAACAGTCTCACTCAAGGTTCAGAGACACTGTCTCAGAAAATAAGGTGAAGAACAGTTGAGGAAGATACCTGATATTGAACTCTGGCTTCATATGCATGTACCTGTGTCTGCACATACATAAGCATGCTTATGTGTGCATGCTCATGCACACATGTGTGCACTCACACACAGATACACAGATAAACAGATACACACACACACACACACACACACACACACACACACCACAAGGAAATACACATAGAGGAGATCATCCTTGAAATATTCTGGATAATCAAGTCAATAGTCTATATAAGATGAGAATCAAGGTTTGTTTCAACTCTTCTTCAAGATCCATAAGGTTTAATGAAGCTTAAAAAGAATCATTTTCTAGATTACAAATGAGGAGAGAATGACAGAATTAAAATACGACCAGATCAAACAAGATTGGATAGAATTGGTATGTTGATGAGCACTAGAGAAAATGAAGGCATTGGAATTTATTAGATTGCTTTTCTCTGTGTTTGGTATATTTGAAGTTTTCCTTAAAATAGACACAGAAGATGTTATGAAATAATTTGTTTGGTTAGAGATAAGTCTGGCTTTCAATTAATTCCATTTCTGGTTTCATAATTCTTACTGTCTATGAAGATAAAGTAAATAGTTAATAATGTTACACTTAAGAGAGTAACACACAGAATATATAATAACACTTGAAGCTCTATTTTTCTGTGTAGTTCTATGGAGAAGTGAGAATTATAAGTACAAGAGAATATGTTATATGTCACTTGGAAAAAAATTGGAGTGAACATATACTAACCTTTAAATGTCATCATATTTCCAGTGAATGAGCCAACTAGGATCCGTGCACCAAAAGAGTCTTTGGACAAAACCGAGTAATCATCGCCAACTATTTTGATGTTCCTACTCAGTATCCCAACATCAGCTGCTAATGTATAGCTCTGAGCTGTTCCAGAGATCCATTGTCTTTCAGCTGCAACCAAGAAAATGGGTCATTATCAATCTTAGAAAATATTTATGTATTAGTTCCTTTAAAATATATAAGGTAAACAACTTTCTAACACATTGAATGTTGATACAAATGTATAAACTCATTAGATATTTAACAGAGATAAAAGGCAAACTAAAGTTAAGATATTACTTGATTTAGATCATAATTAATGCATCCAAGATAGACCATCTCTTTAAAATAAAAGATTATTAAAACTAGAAATTAAGAGGGTTATTGCTTTTCTTTCCCCTCCAAACAATTTTATACTTTCATAAAAGTCTGTGAAATGGGTTGAGAAGTTAGCTCAGTGGTAGAGCGCTTGCCTAGCAAGCACAAGGCCCTGGGTTAGGTCCTCAGATCCAGAAAAAAAAAGAGTTATATTCAACTAAATAAATATGTAATATTATTAAAAAATATCTGTGAAGCATAATTTGAAAAAAAGTCTGATATTGGTTTTTCTGAGACTAACTTAATTCAGTCAATATGCCTATTTCCAATTGTGTTGCTGAAAACAACATAATATTGATTTTTTTTTCTTTGTGGCTAAAATTTTTTTTAACATCTATACACCATGTTTTTATTATTCATTCTTCTGTTGATGAAAATGTAGACTTGGTTAAGGGCCTAATTCTTATGAATAGTGAATATGTTAAGATAGTATGGGAGGAATAGATTCAAAGTACATTATATACATGTATGAAAACATTCTTATATATTACTGTTTCATGTATAATGAATACATGCTAATGAAAATTAAACATGGTAGGAACAGACAGTGCTTAAGATTGTTTTAAATAACAGATACTGTTTAATACACTTTGAAGGTGGTTTGCAATTTTATCAAGTTGTACATGAAAACATTATTGCAATGCAACTTGAAATGCTAGTTTTAATTTTAATCAGTGAGGAAACACAGAGTTATTTAAAGAATGTTGCCCTAGGCTCTGAGTTGAATTTTCAAGGAATAGATAGTATTTTTTCCCAGCTCCTAGTCCTGGCATGACTCTACATTCAAAAGCATGTTGCATATGTACCAGAATTCTATATAAATAAATTGTTGTGTATCAGATATAATTTATATCTTTTTTGTTTTTTTAATGGTATGTTTATGGGTGTTTTGTTTGCATGTATGTTTTATCACCACATGCATGACTCTGTGTATTCAGAGGCCAGAAGCGGCTGTTAAGTCCACTGAAATTGGAGTTATAGGAGGTTATGAGTCACTTTTTGGATGTTGGGAATCACAACCCAGACTTCTGGAAGACGTGACCTCAACTGCTGAGCTATCTCTCCAACCTCTGGATAAAAGTTTTTAAAATTCCATGATATATCAAGAATTACTTGGAAACTTAGAAAAGAAAAAGGCAGGGACTTCCTCTATAGAAAGCTATATAAATGGTCTTTGTTGAATATTTGCTGAATGAGTGAATGAATAGATGAAGAATACATATAGTAAAGGATATTGGACAGCTAGACATACACAGTAGGATCCACTGGTATCAAAGTTAACTATTCTGGAAAAATATTTGTGAAGTTTAATCAAAGAATTATAATTACAGGGTACATAACTAAAATATGACCATTCCCAGACACTTTAATTATACATCCGTTTGGTTAAAGAGCAGCCACTTACCAAGGTGAGTGTAGGAAAGGCTATCATTGAGGATGAGAATTTTGTGCCCATGCAGGATTTTAGCAATCCTTCTGATCTCTGTCTGATGTAAATCATAGCTTGTGGTAGTTATTACAACATCTTCTCCCTCCTTAGGAAAATTCAAGTGCCAAATGCAATAGTAATTTTTAAAGTAGGTTTATGGTTCTGAGCAACAATCAATAAACAATTCCAAATTTATATCTTAGTAGCAATCAGGGTACTACCTGAAGTAATAAACTATACATCTAGATCTCTAACAATAAATATGCTTTTTTGATGTTAAGAATTTTAGAGTATGATGTCCATCCATATACCATGACATATACATGTGAGCCCATGCTCACAAACACACGTATGCCATGTCTTCTACTCTTAACCACCTCCACACAGAAACACATACACAATGAATCAACAAAATGTAAAAAAAAGGTCAAAATTATGAAGTTATTATTTGTATTCTATTCTCTCATGTAGTACAGGCATTACTTAATGTCATTCTATTTTTTTCCCTAAGTGTTAAACATTTAACATCAAAGATAACAAGTGATGAGGTAACCAAGAGAAAAGTAAAATATATTTAAAATAATTGTACTTTTTTTGCAAGAATTTACAATTTACAAATATTTAGAACCCACAATTTTTGTATTTTTAATTTTATTTCTAAGGTACCCATAATGCTCTTTATATAGTTTGAAGAACTTTGGACATCACACTTTTTAACTGTTATCAGGTCATCCCTTGCAAGATGACTGTAAGATATACATTTTTTATACTGTTAATTACAGGAAGTAAACAGAAAACAGAGAAGAAACTGTTTCAAGTAAACTGATAGTATATTCATCTTATAACATATTTTTGTTTTCTACCTGCCAATCCACAGCATCCACTAGAGATAAGATTTTGGTGCCTGCTTCTGCAGTTTCTAACAGTTTAGTTTTATAAACTGAACGTGGAAGTCCATGCAGGTCCAGCTCACCAAACACTCCTAAAGGAGAGAAGAATTCTTACTTATCATATAGTCCTGAGTTAGGGGCTAGTGTAGAATGGGATTATCTACTGATGTATTTCAGCAAGCTATTAAACATTGGCGAATGAATGGAATGAATTGAGGTTGATTGTGCAAAAGTGTTGGCAGTTTGACCTACTTTTAGGAATCTAGAGCGTAGTAAATCCAGCATATAAGGTAACATAAGTCAGGAGGCTTACCATAACATTATTTTGGAAATAATAATACAAAAATAGAATTAATGCAGATGCACATAATGATTAACTAAATTTCAATTGTATTTATAGTGGGGAGCAGTATACTAAATCAAGGACAGTTTTGTTTCTTGACACTGATTGATCTGGATCATATATCCATAATATGTTAGCAAAGAACCAAAAGCTTCTAAGAAAAATGACATGTATTTTAACTATGTTTTAATACAATGAAAACACAATAGATATTAGAAAAGAAACAGTATGTGTAAGACAAGTAGATTAAACCACAAACATAGAAAGTTGTCACATAGTATTAGTTTTCCTTAAGGTATGAGCTGGAAACATACGTTTTTTAATAGTATTTTTCCTTGATGTTTGTAATATTTGTAATAATGCCATTTTTAAAAAAACATAGAAAGCCAAATATCTTTAAGACTAAGTTTGCCTGCATCTTTACACAGTAATACTGCATAGTAATAATAATATAATTACTATGCAGTAATACTGCATAGTAATAATAATAGTATGTAATCTGCATAGTAATACTCTTATGTGTCTCCTAAATGAATATGCAAAAGTATTAATAAAATTAATTAATTCTGGTCAAATTAAACTCTTTTAAGACCTTTGCCTTCCAGATTTAAATAGGACTGTGTACAACACACTGATGCCTCGGGGAAATTAAACTCAGTGGCAGTTGTAAGTGGGTAACTGACTGTAGAGCCAACTGAGCCACAGACTGCTTATGAATACTGAAAATGGAATGAAGTTAGGAAAAGAGTCTATTAGAGGGAAGGCACAAACTATGAAAGAGTAGTATTGCTCTTTTATGTCAAGGAAAGATTGCGGAGAAATGATACTGATATGTAGAGCTTTACTAAATTTAGTTTTAGAATACCTTACAGCTTGATTTGAAATACACACATCCATATCCGTTACTAAATTTTAATGTGATATCATTTAATATTTTTAAATTATCCTCCTGTATTTAGTATAAATAAATGACTATAAAAGATTGCCAATGCCTGGCAAACATGGAGGTGGAAGCTCACAGTCAGCTATTAGATGGAACACAGGGTTCCCAAGGAAGGAGCTAGAGAAAGTACCCAAGGAGCTGAAGGGGTCTTCAACCCTATAGGTGGAAGAATAACATGAACTAACGAAGAGAGGCCCCTTGGTCATGCAGACTTTATATGCCCCAGTACAGGGGAACGCCAGGGCCAAGATGTGGGAGCGGGTGGGTAGGGGAGCAGGGCCGGGAGCGGGGAGGGTATAGGGAACTTTCTGGATAACACTTGAAATGTAAATGAAGAAATTATCTAATAAAAGTTGGAAAAAAAAAAAGAAAATCTTCAAAAAAAAAAAAAAGATTGCGATGCCATACTATCGTGAATTAAGTCCTGTGTTATTTTGAAATAGACTAAGAAAAAAAGATCTGAGACATTTAGCTTGATAACACATACCTAAGACCTTTGCCCCTTGATTCGGTCCATCTGGGAAAGCCCACTCCGGGGTAGAATGATTTCCTCGAAGAACAATCTGTAATTCTCCTTTAAAGGGGTTATCTTCCCAGCCACCAATTAATCTCCCTCCCTACAGTGAGGCAGAAAACTGTTAGCACTTAAACAAATGGAATAGAAAAACCTCATCCAGAAAAGAAAGTTAAGAATTTCCTGGAAGTCTCTGTAGTAAAATGGAGGCATTTTGTTAGATCATTCTTGTAAGGGGAACTGACTTTTTAACCTATTGGCCTTAGGATAGATAGTCTGAATGATTTTTTTCAAGGTCAAATTTAGTATCTATTTACTGTTAGAATCAGACCGAGAACTAAGAACTTCTAAGACCTAAGCTAGTGATGTTTGAACATACTGCACTGTATTTGTATACAATCGGTCATACACAAAATATGCTCCTAGCTGTTCTATCTCAGCCATACCAGTTATGACCATCACTGCTAATAATGATGGCTGCCATCAAATGCTTGCTGACTAATGTAGACCTAATGTAAAACTTCATCCGTACTAATTATAAACATTATACTAACCCCATGAGTTGATATTTTTAGTTTTATTTCACAGGTGAGGACACTGCCGCTGAGGTGAAAGATGTTAGACAATATATCCAACATTACACAACTACTCAACAGCGAAGGATTAACACTAGCTTTATTTTACCACAAACCCTTACATCTGCCCAAAATCTGGAAAGCATCAAAACTAGTCTCTGTACTTTATACTTTCATAAAGAAAGGCTAATTAATTTTAAACAATATTTTATTAATTTTTTTTTGATAATTCATATGGTATATTGGATTCTACTCACTTTCCATTCCTCTCCCTAACTCCCATCCCAGATCCAGTCCTGCCTCCCCATAGCTCCTAACTTTATGTTTTTGGTTTTCTTTTTCAAATTTGCAAATAATCAACACAGACCAATTTGTGTTGCCCATATCTTCATGCCTATGGGGCCATCTACTGGAGCATGTTAATCTGCCCAAGAATCCATGTCTGGGGAACTCAAAAGCCCCAGAGGAGAACCCAGTATTATTATGCTGCTAATGGACATAGTATCAAGCTGCTGCGTGCATTTATATATCCCTACCCATAGATCATGACTTGAGCTCTCAGATCTCACCAGAGAATCTTATTTGTGCAGTAAATGCTCTCTTCTAACAATCCCCAGTAACTTCTTTTGTTCAGCCACTCTTTTCTTGTAAATAGTAGTAAGGAGGTAAAACAATTAAACTGAACAAGCTGTTACAAGTTCAAGACCACCTGAGATTTATAGAAGAATGGGGGTGATTGTCCAACAATGGAAACTTTCCCTTGGTTATTCTTGATTTCATAATCCCATCCATGTCCATTCATTTTTTATGAAATGCTGTCTTTTCTTAAATAAAAATTTTTGACTTTTTTCCCCATAACACCTCAGAATTTGGTATTTGTTGTTGTGAATGCATAATTAACAATTAATCTTTATATAATAATGTATATTTATTTATAAGATAACAATACGAATATCTTAAGTATTACTAAAATAGCAGCAGCCACACACAAAAGAATATGCTGTGAATTATCTGAGTAAGGAAGATGAAGCCACAACTTAAAAAGAGCAGAAATACATTAGATGTGTGTGATGCTTACATTTTCTGGGCTATGGCAGTGTGTGTGTGTGTGTGTGTGTGTGTGTGTGTGTGTGTGCATGTATGTATATATGTGTATGCATGTCTACACACTGACTTTTTCTTGTTACCAATTCCACAAATTTTCATGTCAGAAATGAATAGGATTAATAATGTAAATTAGAAGACCTCACTCTTACCTGTACTGATATGTAGGTGGCATTTAAAACAACTCTTTTATAAGCAGGGCCTGCCACTCCTATCTCAGATTTATCTTCCATTTCTAGAACTCCCCAAATAATGAGTCTTTCCATTGGGGGTATGTCCACATCAGCTACAATCCATGTTCCTAAAAAAACCCAAACAAACCAAACAAACAAAAAAACCAGTAAGAACCAGCACACCGACGCTTGTGGCAGAATATTGACACGCCTAACTGCCAGTCTTGTCTTTGAAGTTCATGAATTCTTTCCGCATAATGATTCCGTTAGCTCACAGAAAGCATGATATTGTGGTTTTATTGCTGTTATTAGTGTTCTTTTTTTTTTTTTTTCTGGTTTTTTGAGACAGGGTTTCTCTGTTTGCCCTGGCTATCCTGGAACTCACTTTGTAGACCAGGCTGGCTTCAAACTCAGAAATCCGCCTGTCTCCGCCTCCCGAGTGCTGGGATTAAAGGCGTGCACCACCATGCCCGGCCTAGTGTTCTGTTTTGAAACAGTGTTATTATGTTTCTGAAATTGGCCTTGAACTCCTGTGCTAAAGCAAGAGCCCTTTCTTGGTCTTCTGAGCCATAAGGAAAACAGGCACATGTCACCACACCCAGCTAATGTTATCATTAATACGTTTAAATATATAGAAAACCAGAAGATTGTTTCATACCCAGACACAATAACAAAGCCCATGCCTTTACACCTACTTGCTTTTCCCCAGTGTGGGATACTTAAAGATGGAGTCATAACTATTGCTACATCTGCTCCACTGCAACATCGCTATTACCTAAATGATAACATTTTACTTATGTATGTGTTTACCTTCAGGAATAACCACATTTGCTCCTGGGTGAGGTACAGTATAATTGTTCTCTGGGGATGATTGCCAAAAGGACTCGTTGGACCATAAACTGGGAAAAAAAAAAGTAACTTCTATTAATAATCACCTCTGTATTTAATGAGTATTTCCTTAAGGCACAGAATTATATTAGATGTCTTAGGAATGGTAGAATATGAAATTGATATTAAATAATCTAACTAGCCAAGTTAATATGTATAATTAGTAGTATAAAACATATACAAGCTATGTAATTTTTCTATTGAGCAAAATAATTTTTAAAATTTGAACACATTTCTTCTCACCAAATCCTTATTTTGATATATGACAGTTTAATTAAACCAATTTAATTTAATTTGAGATTTGTCAATTATTCTGTTTTCTTATAAGATCTGGCCATAGAAATTTTTAAATCAGTGCATCCTTTATCTATTTATTGGTCTCTAACAAATATTGCTATCTCACAAAGTACATGCTGAGGACATATTTGGGTAGATTCCGTGAACAGAAGAACAGGGAACACAATGTCTGACTTGCCCAGGATTCAGTGAAGTTATGCCCTGGACAGCAGCAGGGTAGGAGTTTCAGATAATGCAAAATGAAGACCGCATTAAATGGAAATAGACATGGCAAGACCACTGGAAAAAGAAGGCCTTACTCTTTATATAACTATACCTTCTAGAAACTACTTGCTAATGAAAATTTTCCTAAAGGATGCAATTACAAAGTTGATGTCTTCTTGCTGGAAATGGCTAGTAATGAAATATAAGAGAGCCATTTACACACACTAATTTAAAAGTGATGATTCAAATGGTTAAAAAATAAGGAGCCATAAAACCTGATAAGATAGAATGAAAAGATTTTAGCTGAAATAATTAAAATCTGTGATCAACTTTCCACAATCATGAGACTGTTAGCAACTTTTATATATAAGTTGTATGAGCTTTCTCTACTTTTCCCCTGGGGAGTGGATTATAAATTTAGAGAAATGTGAGTGTGGTTGTATCTTATGACCCAAAATCCACTGAAGAAAGTCTATGTACTTGTAAGTGGCTGGTCGTTTCCTGGGAATTGGTTTTCTTGATGGTGGATGAATTGGAAAGCAATCTTGGAGAACACAGCAGTAAGCTTGGAAATTAATAATCACATCCTTCACATCAGGTTCTAGGGTCCCAGAGATGGGCTGGCTCTGAGGATGGTCACTTCTCCCTGACACTGGAGCAAAATCAATACTGTTTTCAGTTAATATGTTAACATGGTGACTGAAATACTCAACTGTATACAAAATCATAGGAATTTGGAAATATCGTTTACTCAGAAACAGAAGGTAGACATTGAGAAACTTCACCAAGATAGATAGTATATTGAGATGAAGTATGAAGGAGAATGAAAAATATCTTGACAAACACTAACACCTTAAGGGTTTAGAGAGGTAGCTGAGCAGTTAAGAGCATGGGTTACTCTTCCAGAGGAACCTATTTTATTCCCAGCATCCACATGACAACTCACAACTGTCTATAACTCCTTTTCTACATGGTACAATATGCATATGCAAACAAAACATATAATAAACATACGCACATGCGCAAAATATAAGAATAGCTTAAATTTTAGTTTAAATTTATTTTTAAATAATTTTATTTTCTAAAAATAATTTTTAAAATGAGTGGAATGTATACCAGTTTTCATTCTATTCATCTCTAATAGTCTCAAATAAAGTAATCAGGACCTTGTATAATTATATTAGTATTATCTTAAAAAAACCAAGTTTTCTAAATTAAATAACTTTTCTAGAATTAATTTTATGTCTAGTATTTTTACTCAACAAATATATATCAAGGTCTGATAACACAGGCTACAGCATGTCACATATTTCTACTGAGAAATTGTTCTCCTTAGGTAAAAGATCACTTTGTGTAATAAATACATACCCAAGTAATAGAGAGTACTGCTGTTTGCTTCGAGATGCCAGTCACCATTCTTACTAGAATTCCAGTTCAATGGGCTTGAGGAGCCATTCCTCATATCAACAACATTAAACATATCAGGATTTTGAGTGAAGTTATGTGATATAATTACATAGTCTTCTTCCTAAAATATTTGCAGAAAAGTGTGGCTTGATTTATGCAAAAATATACTTCATATTATGACTTACTTTTAATCTCCTGTTAGAGTGTTACAACCAAAGTTTAGTTCCAGTTTACCCTTCAATTGGCTTTTATGTTCTGTTTGACATTTTTTCAGGTCTATGTCAACAATGCTACCTCTATCACTGAGGAAAGTAAAGAATCTCTCTCCTTTCTCTTTCTTGTTCTTCTTTTCTCTACACACACACACACACACACACACACACACACACACATACACACACACACAGGTTGTGTAGGTTCTTCACTCACATGTGCATATTATTATGTAAGTATCATACATATGTAAATATCTTTAAGGCTTCTTCTCTATGGTATCTTAAGTATTTAGAATAGTGCTAGACAGGGTTTCTGGGCCACACAAATATGTGGTATCAGTAGAAGAATGTAGAAGGGAACACCTCATCAAGATGCTGACTATAATTACTGGACACTGGAGAATTGAGGTCAGTGTATGGAATTTCTACAAACTTTTATTTCTTTCCAAAGATAATACATATGTGCAAATATGTAAATAGAGAGATATAAAATATCATATGATATTCTCTATATAATTCATGATACAAATAAACACATAATACTTGGGATGCAATAAATTAATGCTATTGCCATGGTAACAAGGACAAAAGCAGACAGAATAGTAACATGGCAAAGAATTGCTTCCTTCTTAGATTTAGAGTGAGTGTGTCATACAGGGTATATCATAGGGCTTTAAAAAGATGGATTTGTGAAGTGAAAGCATTCTAGCTAATAGGTTAAGGAAATGGCTCAATGGATAAGAGTGCTTGATTTGGAATCACAATGACCTTAGTTTAAATTCCAAGGCCTCATGAAAAAGCCAGGCGTGATCCAAACACCTTTAACTCCATTGTATAACAAGGATATCTGAGGCTTTCTCCCTTCAGCTGAGCTCCAGGCTGAATGAGGTAACCTGATCCAAGGAGATAAGGTGGAGACTGATAAAGTCACAGATGTTCACATCTGCAAGTATACACATATACCACACATACAAAAACTCACAAACATGGATACACACACACACACACACACACACACACACACACCCTCAGAAAAGAAAGGGATGGATTTGTGAGGATGACAGTGTAGGCTGCTGTTTTGTTTTCTGTAGCTCTTTCTTTACCTTAAATCCATAGAATGTGGAAGTGTATGATATGTTGGTTAAGTGTTCCACACCTTTAAAATACCAGTTAATGTGATTTGCATTTGGGATCAGAGCCATCCACCCTGACATATGGGTCAGTCGTTTCTTCTGAAAGGGAATAATGCTAGTGCCTGTAGGAAAACATAAAATAAGCAGCAACCATAAGCTGAAATGCCTCTGTTTATGAACAAATAAAAATACAAACACTGGCTCTGTCCATGGCATTTTATTTTACTTTAGTTTTTCGAGATAGGGTTTCACTGTATAGTCCTGACTCTCCTGGCACTCATGCTGTAGACCAGACTGTCCTTGAACTCAAAGATCAGCCTCCATCTGTCTCTCAAGTGCTGGGATTAAACATGTGACCTATCACACCTAGTTTGTTCATGGGATTTCTATGAAAGGATTCTATTATGTTTAACATGCCTTTAACTAAAAGCTCTTACTGTTTGATATTACATTTAACTTTGGTATCAAATGTCGACTATAGTATTCTAATGGATACAGTTGTACTGTAATATGATACTCTGATACTGTCCTTTCACTTTGAAGTTATTTATGTTTTGTAATCATTTAAAATTTTGGTGTTTATTTAAAGAAAAACATTCATAAAACCCCAGCTTCAATTTTATTTATTTATTTGTTGTTTTATTTATTTATTTACTTTTTAGGGGAGAAATATAAGAATGCCTTTAATCAAATGTAAAATAACCGTATCATCATGATAAATGGTAGGGGTGGCACTGAATACTTGTCTCCTCTGAAGATCTTCCGTTTCCAATGCTCTGTGTCGCTACCCTCTGCCTCTGATTGTTCGGGGTCAGAGAAATAAGAAGATGAAAGCAAATCCATTTCTGACACTATCTTTCCAGAGGTGTGTATGGACTCTGGGTGGTCTTGTGAGTCTGGGTTGTCTTGTGCCACCTTAATGAAGAGTCAGCCTACTTGGCATAGCACTTTCTGACCCTGGCTTCCTTCACCTTTCTTCACTTCCTCCTTTCAGGACCAGCTTGGTCACAGATTTTTAAGTGTCAGATCAAGGCGATATTTGCTACTTTATACTACATATAGAAATAAACATAGCGGCCTGGGTCGGGGGCAGAAGTTTAGTTTAAGTTACTTGAATAATCTGACACTTCCTACATATCTTCCAGATCCTTTCCAATTCAAAAAGCAAAAGTCGCTTTGCTGAGAGGGAAGTAACAGTGGCCATTTCAAAGCCACCACACCAGTATGATGCACCATCTAGAAAGGGAACTATGAAGTTAGGTGGTAGATTGAATCTCTGTTCAGTCCCTATGCGAGCCCAGGAGTGGGATATGGGTACTTATCCAGTTTCAAAGTACACAGTTAAATAGATGTAGAAATCTGTTTAAAATAAAAGAAGAATCTGGGATTTTTACAAAGAACATCTTGAGAGATTCTGATGGGAAAAGGGTAACAAAATTCCAATATGTCACTGTGGGTTACATTAGCTAGACAGAGGTACTTTTACCAGTTATCATATTGCTGGTATATTTATATGCTATTAAATTACAAAACAATAAGCGACTATTGAAATACCACATATTTTTTTTAAAATCATCAGTCACCTTATCAATATAGTTAAGTAGGGGTAGGGGATTTGAAAATACTGATGGCATGTTAAAGTAAACATGTTAAAATTATTTGTAATGTGCTGAAGAAGAATGTTAAATTATGATACCAGAGAAAGACAAGAAAGTGCACTTTATTTTGTTGAGAAAGTACCTTTCTGTTGTCCTAATCACTTATGTGTTTGGATTCGACATTCACAGATACAGACTAGTTATCAAAAAGCTGAATCATTTGGCTTTATCCAGAGAATATATACAATAACATTTGTAGATGATGTTATAAATATTTTGTTTAGAAAATCCTTGATTCACCCATGCTCTCACACATTTTCAGAACCTTCAGTTTATGATAACAGTCTGTGGTATGTCGATGCATTAGACAGATATTTACTTTATACAGATAAGATATAATTTACAATGGTTCAACTTAAGGAGTTTTGGACTTTACGTTGGTACATCATAAAAATAACAGTAATTATTATCCATTTAGTTACATCAGATGTCAAGCCATCATTATAAAATAGGCTTGTGTTAAATGCTTTTCTGAACTAGGGACTAATATAAATGTCTGTGAATGGATAAAGTAACCTAGACTGAGCCATCTTGTTTAGTATATTATGTATAGTAGATGTGCATTTTCAACTTTATTCACTTTCAACTAATTTATCAGAATACAACCTATTGGAAGTCCAAAAGTATTATTAGTTTCTAAATAGATGAATAAATGGATAGATGTAATAAGCGATAGATAGATATGCAGATTTGATCTACTCAAGGTAGGCTAGCCAAGGTGTAAATGGGAAAAGATATTCTTAGTTACTGGCTTTATAGATACTGGGGAAAGAACACATCTTTAGGAAGAACTAGGCACTAAGAGCCATTCCTCCCAAACAGTAAAGAACATAACTGTCCTCTGTAGACCAATGTGCTGTACATACAGTCCCCATGGTGGGGTTAGTGAAAAGCAATAGAACTTTTACAAGCTGCAGCCTCAAGGGAGGTGTTTGTATCATTAAGAACAGGCCCTGAGAAGGGAATGTGAACCTAGTTCAGGAGTTTTGTTCCACTATGATTCCTCACCAGGATGTACTTCCCCACCACAGACTCAAAGGCAACTAGCCCCACTGATCACAAATAGAAACTTCAAAAAAACTGAGCCAAGATAAATCTTTCCCTGCACAAGTTAATAATCTCAGGATTTTGTTGTAGTAATGGAGAGGTGCGTGATGGCATAACACCCTGTAAGGAACTGCAGAGGCCAGTGCCAGTGGAGTGCGACAGCCAAAGATTTATGACATAGGAGAAGCAAGCTCACGAGTTCTGTTTGGCTTAAAAATTGCATACGGATTGTAATTGCTTCAAGCTTGTCAGGCAGTAATGCCAACAGCAGCCAGTGTATAAGGACAATTTTATTACTGTTACAAATCAACAGTCCCTGGGACTTCATATGTATCTATTGACGCATCCCACTCATCAGTGAGCATAAAAAAAGTTTGTCTTCAATGAGAGTGGCCTCAATATATCTGTACAGCCTTGTTTCGATAGCTATGCCAAGTTTCCAGCTCTTTGTAATAATATTATCTCGTAATTTGTCAATCAACAGAATATGTTTGGATGTATGTTGTATGTATGTACATGTGTATGTATCTCTCAAGTACTCACCTCGAATAACTGGTTTTCTGCCTAGAACATGACTGGCATAAATGTATGTTTTTCAGTATTCGGAACACCATGAAGTAACCCAAGAAAATGATAACAAGAAGTTAGGAAAACATTGAAATTCATGTCTTACACTGTCAGAATTCACTTACCAAAAGAGTCTGAGAGAACCACATCTTTTTCAAGTAAAGATACTGGGGAAGGCTTGTTGAATGCTAGCCGGTGGAAGCTGACAGAGGCATCACAGACGGAGCCAGGAAAACCAATGCTCCATGCAGGCTCTTGAGTGCAGTGTGAAGGGTCCAGTAAGGCGCTGTGTGGAATGACAGTGTGCCCTCTGTGTCCTGGGAAAGGGACAGAAACAACACGGTGCCAGTTTTATATAAGAAAAGTAATAAACCTGACCTACAGTGCACATAGATCCTGTGACTACAATATTACCAACGAAGTCTACAAACTGGTAGAGGTTTTTGCTTGCAAGTGATGAAGATACATTTGTTTTACAGTAGACTTTTCTGTCAAGTGACTCACAACGAATGTATTTGAAACACAGGACCTAAAACATCCATGAGAGTCCAGAGGCAGGCGGATTTCTGAGTTCGAGGCCAGCCTGGTCTACAAAGTGAGTTCCAGGATAGCCAGGGCTACACAGAGAAACCCTGTCTCAAAAAACAAAAACAAAAACAAAAACAAAACAAAACAAAACAAGATGGAAAACATCACAAATAACTTGATTCAGGATAAACAGAAAGATTCAAACTTGCTTATAGACCATGTGCTTTTAAACAGATGTAGGTTTAGTTACTAGAGAATATCTCATACTGGCTCTGTGATCATTGGAGAGAGAACAAATCGTTAGGAAGAATTTAGGGATCTAAGTAGCATGCCTCCCAGACACTAAGCAAGGTAATTGTCCATTAATAACTATTTTTTTAAACCTACTCTAAGTTAGTGAATAAAAATTACTCAGAACTTTAGTGAGAAGTACTACATTGTCCCTCTTGAAAACCACAATTAGAATGGGAGACAGAAGCCATCAACTGGAGCTGAGAACTCAGATCATGTGAACATTAAAATGGATGTTATTTCATCTTTCAAAGAGACTTTCAGTATTTAGCCACTAAGATCTCTAGGCTTACCTATCAGTTGATTCTTAAAAATGTGTTATCAAGTAACACATCTACACAAGCATCCTATCCTGTTTAGACAAGTCCATTATTAACAATTGGTAGAGATAAAAACCTTCAGAAATTATAGGTGTTTATAAAAAATGTGACATATTTTGAATTAAATGAACTAAGTGACTTAAAATGATCAGAAACCTATGATATATATTTATTTGTCTAGGTTTAACATTTTATTTAAATATTTAATAAATTTTATTATTAAAAAACAAAAAAAAAATCTCATTCACTAAATTTAGCTAGATCCAACACCCATACATCTCAATGAACTTTGATGCATTTAGAATAGCCACACTGAAGCTATGGAGATGCACATTAATTTGACACTTCATTATCAAATATATCTTTATGCATTCATCCACCACCAAACCCAAAAATCCACAACAGAGCTAGAACTAGAAAAAAAAACAACATTGTATCATCTTTCATAATTTTTGTCTATTGAACACATTTTAAACTAAATACAAAAGGAGCTGATAGCACCTTGTCACTCCTTTTAAAAATTATTGTAGGCAGGCAATGGTCCCAGTACTTGGGAGGCAGAGGCAGGTGGATCTCTGAGTTCGATGCCAGCTTGGTCTAGAAAGTGAGTTCCAGGACAGCAGGACTAAACAAAGAAACCCTGGTCTTGAAAACAAAAGAAAGAACAGGGCATCAAATGAGGGAGAGAGGGACATCCCACAGTCACACCTCTGACCCATAATTGTTCCTGTCTGAAAGAATTACAGGGAAGGAAATGGAGAGGGACATGAAGAAAAGAAGGTCCAGCAACGGGCCCAAGGTGGGATTCAGCTCAAGGGTAGGTCCCAAGGCCTGACACTATTACTGAGGTTATGGAGTGCTCACAAAAAGGGACCTAGCATGACTGTACCCCAGAAGACCCAACAAGCAGATGAAAGAGTCAAATGCAGATATTTGTATCAAACCAATGGACAGAAGCACCTGACCCCTGTTGTTGAATTAGGAAAGGTTGAAAGAAGCTAAGGAGAAGGGCAACCCTGTAGGATGACAAGTAGTCCCAATTCATGTGGACCCCCAAGATCTTTCAAACACTGTACCACCAAGCAGGTAGCATACACTAGCTGATATGAGGCCCCCAACACACATATAGCAGAGGACTACTGGGTCTGGGTTCAATCAAAAATGATGTACCTAACCCTCAAAAGACTGGAGGCCCCAGGGAGTTTGGAGGTCAGGTGGGGTGGGAGGTGGGGGACATCCACATGGAGACAGGGGTTTGGGGAGGAGGTATGAGATATGAAACAGTTGGAGGGTGGACAGGGGGTGGTGGTAAGATAAAATATGGAGTGTAAATAAATAAATTAATTTAAAAAGAAAAAGGAAAGAAGAAAAGGAAGAAGGAAGGAAGGAAGGAAGGAAGGAAGGAAGGAAGGAAGGAAGGAAGGAAGGAAGGAAGGAAGAAGAAAGGAAGAAAGGAAGAAAGAAAAAGAAAGGTGTTCTATATTCTATTAAGGGTATATTCTGCCTGCATAATTTATAAATAGAGATGGAATTTATATCTATCTGTATGGAATGTGGCTGAGTCTACAACTTGGCAATTATGAAAACAAATTTTTATCTTAATGAAAAATGATGGCTGAATAGTGGCATCTAACATCAAAATGGCAGTGAGCAGTGTCTCCATAGATGTTCCACAAAACTACCGTTAATTCAAAATCAAATTGTTAATGAAATAGTTAATGAAATAGATAAAAGGACATGTGTGGAGGCTGCTTCTGACAGTTTGAGCTCTTTCAAAAAAAAAAAAAAAAAAAGAAGAAGAAATGCCTTTGGCTTTTCTTTCATTTTCAAATCAGAAGGTAAATTACCGCTGGACTACAATCTGTGATACTGGTGAATCAGTCTTAACCATTCAAATACATGTAAGCATATATTTGGATTTTTGAGACAGGGTTTTTCTGTATAGCCTTGGCTGTCCTGAAACTCACTCTGCAGACCAGGCTGGCCTTGAACTCATAGAGAACCATCTGCCTCTGCCTCTGCCTCTGCCTCTGCCTCTGCCTCTGCCTCTGCCTCTGCCTCTGCCTCTGCCTCTGCCTCTGCCTCTGCCTCTGCCTCTGCCTCTGCCTCTGCCTCTGCCTCCCAAATGCTGGGATTATAAATGCATGCATCACCACTGTCTTAAATGTAATTTTGGTAATTTTAAAAATCAGATTGGAGAATAGTATTACCTGTTAGTGAGCCGTCAACGTCAATCAGTACTGCTTCATGTTCCCAACGAAAACCAGCCTTATTGGGTGCATGAAAATACTGGATGTCAACAAATTTAGCACTCCAGCCTCCACATCTGTCATTACACACCCCAGTGATTGATGTTACTCCTAAAGCCACACAGTCATGGCGGTCAAAATTCATAAAGTGTACAGATGACACAGTTAGGCCTTGACTAAATGGGAGAACCAGGCCTTTTGAGGTGCAAAATGTGGGTCCCATTCCTAGCTCATCAAGATGGCCAACGATTTTGGCATTTTTAATCACAGCTCCACTGCTTTCCCCCCATCCCCCAACATAGGGAGCCAGGACCCTCTTGGTCTCAATGCCAGCCTCATTGTTGTTCACCATCACAAAGTTGTGGAACTGCAGGGCCCCTCCATTGACCCATTCAGCTCCTTTTTGACAGTTCCACACAGTGAGTGAGTTAAAGACAGCAGGCACTGGCACTGTAGAAGTACAAGATCCTGTTTGCATGGGGAAATACTCTTCAAAAATCCACAGTCCAAACCACCCCTGAGAATGAACAGTATTGTTAAAGAATTCTCCAAGCGGAATTCGTTTTTGGCAAATGTTTCGGTCAAAAGATGGGCCATCAGGGTGGTCATTCATTCTGTACCAAAAGCCAAAGTGAGTGCCACCAGCAGCCGCATTGTGTCGTATGGTGTTGTTAGGGTTGGTTACCCAAAATGCAGCTGGGGTCACATCATCATTCAGTAGACTGGTACTTTGCTGTACAAAGACTGCCAGATTATATTGCAGAATGTTACCATGTTCAATACCATCTTCTATGAAAAATGCTCCTCCCTTTATATCATATATAATATTCCTCTCCACAAGAAGGTGATGTGTATTGTGGATTGTAATAGCTCTGTTGTATGATTGATGAATTGCACAGCCTTTCACATACGATTTGAACTGTAAATCTCCAAGCAGGTGCCAATGTATTGGGTATCGTCCCAAACGGAAAGACTGGCCAGCATGGAACACCTGTCAGGCCAGAAATAAGAGCAGTTCAGTTATTTCCTGTTTCAAAGCAATCTCCAATTTCTTATTAAGACATGAATATATTTACATTAATATCCTCCACATTATTCATATTGCTATTTGAAAGTACTATTTTATTCTGAATACAATCTTTTATATAATGCAATTCATTTGACAATACTTGTTAGGGCACGAATGAGTAGGACACATAAGTGAAGTGAGATAAATAAGCAAACATATTGTTTCAGGGTAGCTGTGCCTTCTACTATATGCTCAATGCCATTTTTGACTCTCTTGTGTTTTGCCTCTTCTCTAAAAGTAAACTGTTTTGTTTAATAAAAAGAAAGTTTCTTTATGATTCAATTTTTCTATATAAAAAATAATGGTATGTAAATGTCTTCTTTTTTTGTGATCTTTTGATTCCCGTATATAAGAAATGCTTTGGGTATTTACCAGGAACTGCACACTGTTGTGTTTTATATGCAAGGTCACAGTCTTTACCATGATATAGGGAGGTTGCCACTGACTTAACCTCTCAGATAAAAAAATTGTAAACAGCCCAAGGGCCTTGTTCACACTCGCAAAGCTTCTTGTCAGTCCAAGTGGGTGTGGCTCCTGATTAAAGCATGTTAGTAACCATTCTGCTGTGTTCTTTCAAGCCTATAATCTAGTTATCTAATATTCAAGATGCTGACATATGTGAATCAACATAATCTAGTTATCTAAGAAAAAAATATTATAAAGCCATTACTAGGTTTTGAATTGTGTGTCTGGATGGACGTCATTTGTGCTTTTTAAAAATCCAGAAACAAATATTTAGAATGATCAAATGAGTGAGTATTTGGCTGCATTAAAACTGTTCACCTATCAGTCGGCTATCCAATTGGAAGTAGAGTATGGCAAACAGCAGGAGCTCAATCCATAGTCACTGTATGACACCTCGGTGTTTTAAGAATAATTTTCCTTACCTCTACGTATTCTATTCTTCCAATTACCATGTCAGCCCCAGGTAAAGGAGCATGCAACATAATACAGCCTCCAAACTGATCACTTCCCATTTCTTCTCCAAACTTTCCTTGAAGGCATGTCTGTGTAGCAAATTCTCCTTAAAAATATTTTAAAATATTCAAAATTATTTAAGACCTTTTAGCAATAATCATGTTAAAAATTTTTCATTATACTCATTTTGTTTCTCTTTATTCACATATATTCAACTTTGTTCTGGAACATAATTACTATGTGTTCATATCTTATTTCTAGATAATAAGAAAGTTAAATAATAAATCTTGTTTTTCTTTGCATATTCTAAGGCACTTTTTAGAGATAGTACTAAATAATATTTGAATGGTTGAGTGAATAATGATAATAGTATTTTGTATATTGTTTCCGAAGCTTCCACTTCAAATTGGGAATTAACATAATGCAAAATTATGCTTGTATAGCACTAGAGTCTGACAGCCTAATTTGCATAGCAGGAAGTATTCTCATTTTAAGCAGCTTGAGACTTGCTTTCATATCCACTCTGAGACTTGATACAGATAAAATGACATCAAAAAATAGGTCATTGAACATAAAATACAAAGAACTTTTGCTTATCTTTAAAGAAAAAGCTATTAACTAAATTGTGTCTGTTATTATTTAGCTACTTACTAATGATTACAAAAATATGGAGATAACTTGTCAAAAGACATTCTGCTTTATAGTATAAACACATCATTAAGATGCATCAGTATCCAATAATTCTCTACTGTGTGTTCAGGGCCTTTCACTAACTCATTCCCTTGAACTTCATCAAAGCTGTTGACTTATTTCTGGCCAATGGCACATAAACAGAAGCAGAATACATCATTTCAGAACCTCTGCAGTTAATTGGTGGTTTGACTCTGTAGCCATCATATCTTTGCTTCAGGGATTATGAAAACCCATATTGAGACAAAGCCTACATCAGTCTGAATTCTAAAACAATTATAATGGAAAGGACCTCCCGTTGACCCACATTAGACTAGACAGATGGAACATGAATAAGAAGTATCCTTTGTCATTGAAAGTCATGGATATTTTTGGCTTGTTGAATAATATGGTACATAGTATAGTTCTGTGGCTTGTAACTGGGGATGATTTGTTTCCAGATAATACTATTACAACATCTGGAATACTATTACAACATTTGGTTGACATACTAATGGGAATGTTACTAATATTTGGCTAGCTCAGGTCAGGCATGTTGCAAAATATCCTGCAGTGCATAGAACAGAAGCTCATGCAAAGAATGATTTGGGACAAAATTCCAAAGGCATTGCTACTGTCATAGCATGCCTATCTTAAAACTTACAGATCTATATATCTACACACATATCTCTTTATCTTCTCATATATCCATGTTCTATCTAGTTACAATTGTCCATGAACTATTTACTACAATTCTATCTACAATGAAAGTACTCTCATATATACTACAGATTTTAGAAAATACAAAAGGCATTGTTAAAGATTTGCTAAGTAAAAACATCAAATACTGTATTTGAAACCCTACATTTTCTTGGCAAATATAAGTGATGTAGTTTCTGGGTGACATGTGAAGCTGTAGCTATCAAGGACTGCAAAATAAAGGACCCTGAGAATAGAAGAGTAATAAGAAATTATAAGAACTTCAAACACACTCATTTCTTCTATTTTGTTGTCAGCATTGATTGTTTTACTCATTATATTGCAAATACTATCAAGCCATCAGTGTCTGCAAGTTCCAAAGCTTAATATCTACATACATTTTAAAGTTGAAAATAAAATAGTACACTTCAAAATAAAACAAAATGTTTTGAAAAACTGGAATGATCACTGTTAGCCATATACTGTTTGCTAAAAGTACCTGTGTCAAATCCATCGGGACATGATGGAATCTTGTCATTCCACTCCACATTATCAGACCCTCTTATTAAGATATTTCTTGTAAGAATTCCAACTTCTGCCCTGGCTTCAAATACAGTTCCGTCAGGGAGTGTGGTGGTAATTCCCAGGTGTGTGTAGTTGAGTGGCCTAGTTAGGGTTATGTGCATTCCATCAGCGGACACTGACGCGATGGTCCGCTTCTCATTCTCTGCTTGGCTATGTCTGGAAAATTTTCAGAAAAAGAAAGTTACCTTACATACTTGCCATATTTGGTTTACACATCTGAATGCTTCAGTCACAAAATAGGGTGCTTTTGAAAAATGTCATGCCATATTCTGAAGAGATATTTGAGGAAAATGTTTTATATGTAGAGCAAGTTTGATGACTCATTTTAAAACTGGAGTGCTAGATTTGTTCAGAGCCTGCAAAAGTAATCATTTATAGCTTTAAGTATCATCCCCTGAGGTTCTTAAATGAGAATGACTTTAGAGTAGCATTAATGACTGAAAATACCTTCAAAGGGAAGGGCTGTGCTACTGGCATCCAGTGGACAGAGGCCAGAGATGTTTCTAAGCATCCTGTAAGACATACATAATAGCTTCCTACAGCAATGCTGATCTGGTTCAAGGTATCAATCATGGCAAAGTAGAAACTCTTACAAAGGAAAGCCATTAGAAGTTTCTAAGCAGAGAATTTATTCAGTTGTCATTTATTCTCTAATATACTCAAGATTCCAGCCACAGTGAGTCTTGCTGGTTTTATGACGTACACATTCAAATAATTAGTTATTTTAAAAATTGGATCAGGCTTGCTTTCTAGTGGGCCAAGTGTGCCATGACATTATTTAGTGATGCCTCATGCTTATGAAGCACTTTTTTTTCAACTATTATTAGATATTTTCTTCATTTACATTTCAAGTGTTATCCAGAAAGTTCCCTATATCCTCCCCCCTCCTGGCCCTGCTCCCCGACCCACCCGCTCCCACCCCTTGGCCCCGGCGTTCCCCTGTATTGGGGCATATAAAGTCTGCATAACCAAGGGGCCTCTCTTCCCACTGAGGGCAAACTAGGCCATCCTCTTCTATATATGCAGCTAGAGACACGAGACTAGGGGGTACTAGTTAGTTCATGGTTATTCTTCCGCCTATAGGGTTGAAGACCCCTTCAGCTCCTTGGGTACTTTCTCTAGCTCCTTCTTCCTTGGGAACCCTGTGTTCCATCTAATAGCTGACTGTGAGCTTCCACCTCCATGTTTGCCAGGCATTGGTATATTTTCCCCTGAGACCGCTATATCCGGGCCCTTTCAGCACCATCTTGCTGGCATATGCTATAGTGTCTATGTNTTTTTTTCTGATTGGATTCACCTAAGAATAGTAAATTAGATTTGATGGGAACTCTCTTAATTTGTATTTCTTAATGCTTTGGTTGTGAGCCTAGCTTTTAAGAGCTGATCTATCTCTCTAGCTCTAATTCATGTGTCCTTAAACCAGCTCTATTCTAAATTGTAAAGTTGCTCTTTCATTCCACATAGAAAGGCTATAAATAAGGATTTCCCATTTTATTAGCAAGCCCAGTGACTTCCCTTCTTTTGTATTTTGTCATTATATAATTTAAATTTCCTTCTGTGGGGGGCAATAAATCAGTACTTCCAAAGCTAAATTTGTAAGTATATATTTATCTCTCTCTAACATCTGCAACCCTATTTTTAACTTGAAAAATGGCATCTTGCATTTTAATTTTTAAATTCAGTCATGGGTTTGACAGCTCTGTTTCTTGTCATAATTACTCTTTGTTTCCTGATGAACGTAACCACATGCAATCTAAATGCCTGTAATTTGAACATCAAGTTAAACCAAAGCACCTCTCGTCCTCTGCTCTTTAATATTCTTGGGGTAGTGATGCTAGATCTTAATTTATTAATTGCTAGAATAAATGGAAGTTAAGGTGTATACGTAGTTTGAGCTGTGACATGCCAGGCACCTGGAAAGTTCTGCCAGCTTAGTCTCATTATATACCGATTTCTTCTCTTACTCTATCACAACTTCCAGCTTTGTTCTGTGAGAAGCACTGCCAAGCATGGAAGATGAGGGAATTCTTCCAGCTGCTCAACCATGTCCTCTGGTGACCCCAGACAAAGAAGCTCATTCACACAAATGTGTTTAGCTAAACTAAAGCCCCAAGTCTGATGTTTTCTTTTCCTTCCTTTCTTTCTTTCCTTTCTTTCTTTCTTTCTTTCTTTCCTTTCTTTCTTTCTTTCTTTCTCTTTCTCTCTCTCTTTCTCTCTTTCTCTCTTTCTCTCTTTCTCTCTTTCTCTCTCTTTTTTTTTTTTTTTGGTTTTTCAAGACAGGGTTTCTCTGTGTAGCCCTGGCTGTCCTGGAACTCACTTTGTAGACCAGGCTGGCCTTGAACTCAGAAATCCACCTGCCTCTGCCTCCCAAGTGCTGGGATTAAAGGCGTGTGCCACCACTGCCCAGCATATCTGATGTTTTCAAATGACTTTAGTAGCAGAATGCTTCTTTCTAGTGAACTCTTACTTAAGTACCTAATCGTGTAAAATAAAGCATTTTACTGCTACATATTGTTTTTCTATGGTTCAGATTTAGTCTTCTTATAACAAATTCAGTCACTGGAAACTCAGCACACACTGGTGATCAGATAGAAGCTAACATCTGACCGCCCTGTATTTGGCTGCTTATATTCACCTTTTCTGTTTGTTTTTGTTGTTTTGTTTTGTTTCATTTTGTTCTTATGAGACAAGGATTTTTTTTTTCTGTGTAGTCCTTCCTTGATGTCCCAGGGACTCACTTTGTAGACCAGGCTAGCCTGGAAATCACAAATATCCTCCTACCTCTGCCTTCCAAGTGCTGGGATTAAAGATGTACATTGCCACCACCACCCAGCTTGCTTATTGTTCTTTACCGAATGCTTCAAGTTCAAATAAAAATGGTTTGAGAAATTCCCATCATTCTTCTTTTACATAGATTTTAAAACATCTGTAACTCAAATAAATCAACATCATCTGATACCTGTGTCCTGTGCTTGCAATCACGATGCTATCTCCTGCCTTCCAAGTCACTGCTTCTTGTACAGTTAAAGTCCATTCTCCTGCATTTGCAGTACGGGTCAAGCGAGTCCAGACCACAGGAATAGGCAGACCTGAAAGCCACATACAAACCAAGCATCTCTTCAGAGGAATTTTCTGGGTTACTAAGTACATTCTGAATTTAAATTAAGTCAATTTGGGGAAGATTCATTTTATTTTTGTTTTACCACTTAACTCAAAAGAGAAAGATGAGAAAAATCTTGTTTTAGAAAATGAGTAATCAGGTTAATAGTAATCTATGTCCATAATAATGTTGAATGTATGAAATTAGTGAAACAGCTTAAGTTGACAGTCTACAGCTAAATTTATATATATATATATATATATATATATATATATATATATATATATATATTACATATATAATGTATATATATATATATATATATATATACAAATATATATATAATTTCTAAGAAATTACAGTAGGATATATATTTAGTACCACATGGGACATCTAATGTCACAGTATTCCTGTTCACAGAATTCTGTATCCAAAAAAAGCTACAATTATCACCAGGTAGAAGACATCAGTGCAAAAATGACTCAGTTCATGTTTAAACAATGTTACCTTATCACCTCAAACATGATCAAACTACATTACTTGATGTCAACTTCCTGAAACTACAGCAATATGAATGTACAATTATATATTTGTTTTTACATTTTAGAAATATTCTGGTTAAAAAAGTAAAAATGAAGAAATTACCATCTTCCAATTCCAAAATTAGTGTCCTTTCAGACAGTAAGTAATGAATACATAGCATAGGTAAGGAAAATGCAAATGGTGCCAATAGTGTTTGATTGTTCACAGACATAGCTATCAGAAGGGTATGAAGTGGCCTAGAAGAATAAAGTATGACCTTCCTTCTGAGACTTGCTTCTGTGTGTAACTTTCTAGACTAAGGAGTGGAGTCCTCTATTCTAAGGAGGAATGAAGTATCCACACTTTGGTCTTTGTTCTTCTTGATTTTCTTGTGTTTTGAAAATTGTAACTTGAGTATTCTAAGTTTCTAGGCTAATTATCCACTTACCAGTGAGTGCATATCAAGTGACTTCTTTTGTGATTGGGTTACCTCACTAAGGATGATATTCTCCAGATACATCCATTTGCCTAAGAATTTCATAAATTCATTGTTTTTAATAGCTGAGTAGTACTCCATTGTGTAAATGTACCACATTTTCTGTATCCATTCCTCTGTTGAGGGACATCTGGGTTCTTTCCAGCTTCTGGCTATTATAAATAAGGCTTCTATGAACATAGTGGAGCATGTGTTCTTATTACCAGGGTGGAGTCAGAAAGAAAGAGAGACTATCCAAAGATAGGAAAAGACTGGCAAGTTTATATCCAAGTGCCTTTAGCCTACCATGAAGATCCAGTGTGCCCTCACGTACTCCCAATGTCTTAGCTCCATATACAGGGAGCTCAGGAGATCTAAGATGCCCATGAAGAGTAATGACAGCCTGGTGTTGGAACGGGGATGCTTCTGTCCCAATCTGAAAGAATTCATAGATCTTGTTCAGAAAATTAAAACTCAGAATTCACAATTTTTATTTTGCAAAAATAATTAGTTTTCCTTTTCTTCCCCATTTGAGAATTGTCTAGTCATCCGTATCATTCTTTCTCAATGTAAGCCTTAAATTTTTGTGTGTACCTGTTTTCAAATGCACGTCGGTGCATGTCTGTGCTGGTGTCACTTGAAAGACATCAATATAAAAAAGAGTACAGCTTATGTACCTGTTAAACACTGTTACCCCGGTGCCTGGCGTGTGATTAAATCAGATGTTTCTACATGTTAAGACTAGAAAATGACCTCCAGTGTTGTTCTTCCGATTGTGTCTACTTTTTCTTGTTGTGCCATCTTGCTAGCTCCCTCCAACCCTAAGACTTGAATTTTCTAATTGGTTAATCAGTATACAACAGCTGATCTTCAGAAATAACCTGGTGATTGACACAGGAAGTTTTCCTTGTACTTTAAATTTGACAATACACAATTTTTCTCTATTAAAATGCAAGAATATTCTGAGAATCTCCTGTGAGGTTGTAACATTAATTCAACCAATTAAAAAATATAACTTCAGAATAATTTGGTAGACTTAACTATTAGATTTACATGTAATATTTTAAACAATAAAATTAAGTGAAGGTATTGTTTCCCATACCTGAAGAACGCCCCCATCTGTGATTAGGATATTTTCTGCCTGGAGTTCAATATCAGCTTCATCAAATATCAGAGTCCCACCTGTGAACCACATAATTTTAATGTGTTTCAGGACCCCAAGAGTTGACAGCAAAAGAAAGTCTAGGGTAAACTGCTTTGCAATAACCGCTTGCTATTTTAGTTATCATTAAACAGTGCAACTACATAGATTAAGTTCATAAAACAGGTCTTCAAAATATAAATTAAGAAGAGAGACAGTCATCTTTATAAAAATCATTGTGATGTCAACATTAGTTCTCATCTTTTACAAAATAGCTCTGAAAGTTTTTCTATTTTGTGCCATAGCAATAGTTAGGCTAGCATCATTAGGACTACACTAAGATGCTTTTTTTTTTTTATTAGATTGATGCCAATTTGAAGATAGTTCAACTTTACCGATGATCTAATTTTTTAATCACTTCAAATAACAAATATTTTTATAATTGCAGAAGCTAAAAAAAAAAAAACCATAAAATAACAGAAGTCTTTAGGCACATAGGACCATTCTGACAAAGTTTATGCACAAGAGCTCCGAGCACTTTATTATTACTTCTTTTGTGTATAATTGGAATTGCTGTGCTTATTCAATTCTTATAGTACATAAAGAATACCAAAAAGTAGAGAGGACCCAGATTCCAACTGCAGGCAGGTTCATGGGCAAGAGGGAGGAGAACTGTAGTCAGCTTCTAATTAGAGACCAGTTCTTGGGTTCAGAGTCCATCTTAGAGAACCTGGCCTAAGGTTGAACTATCTAGCACCAGTTTCCAGGTTACAAGCTTGTCCCTGGCACTTCACTTCCTAACCACCACCAATCAGGAGGAAAGCTGAAGGTACGTTTATGGTTTGGCTCCCACCAGCAGCCAATTATTTTAAAGGACAACAAAATTCCATAAGACTCCCCTTCTCCCCACCAATTAGATGCAAGCCAGGCTAGAAAACACCTTGCTTGCTTGCTTGCTTGCTTGCCATTTCCTATAAAACCTTGTCCCACTGATGGCTTGAATAAAGACCCTAATGCAATTATATCAGAAACAGCTCCTTGGTCTTCTAGGGTTCACAAAATGGGCACAACAGTAGGGTAGTCAGGGATTGTTAGGATATGCTTGAGCACATTACTAAAATTTTGTAACCTGTGGGATCCACTACATCAGTATTTTTGAAATGGGAAATGATGTTATTTTAATTGATCAAATGTGAGGACATGGAGATGTTCACCATCCTCCCCTGTTACCACTGAAAAAATAAAAACAACTTCATGAAGCAAAGTTTAAAGAATGCTATTGAAACACACTAAATAATATCATAATCACAAACAGATTTTAAAAACTTAATTCAAAGATGAATGCTCATAATCAAGGCTTTTATTAAATTAAGTTGATGGAAATAATCAGCAGAGTCTAATATGCAGATTTTTACAATTTTACCTTGAATGAGTAACATTTTCAGAATAGGAGTACTTTGGTCCAGCAGAATTATCTGTCCTTTTGCAATAACAGCAAGTGACCCTTCCTCTGGTGGCGGATTTCCTCCCCATGAGGAGTTGGCAGACCAAACATCAGCATATAAGAAGTCAGCATTCTCCTGTAACAGAGTGCAAGAAGCCATAAAGTTCAGAGAATTTATCAGAAAATTACTCAAGGAAAGAAAATCTGAAGCAGGATATATTTATCTAAATAATAAAATGAAACTCAACTTTAGAATGTTATAGATGACTCAATTATTTCATGATAATAACAAAGTTAAAATACATTACTAATTATTCCATGGACAGAATATTAAAATATCAAATAAACCATGAAGAATAAAGAAAAAAAATGTACGCTGCTTAAGTTTAGTACAGGCACAGTTCAATATCTGCTAGAGATGTTCAAACTAGATATCTACTGGTAAATACACCACCTCCACATGCTAGATTTTCATTGCTGTGGTAACTATACTTAATTGTCATTACCAATTTAGCCAGGCCGATGTTTTTAATGTTGACATGAACTGGGGCCCACCCTGAAGAAGCATGAGCACTTGTCATGCAGATGATATGTGTCTTGTTGGAATATTGGATATCACATTTGCTGTTGGCTATGGAGACTCGAACATCCTGTGTGTTTTCACTGTAAAGGAAGAAAATGTTGACAATAATGCCTACCTTAAATTTCTATTTCACATATTAAAAGCTCTGCATTCATAAGTTACTGGAAAAGCAGTGGTAATACCCTATGGTTTATCAAAGTGCAGGCTGATACAATATTAAGATTCAGAAATATTTTTTGAAAAAAAGTAAAGAAAGGCTTTAAGAAGTAAGGGAATAGAAATGTACAAACCAGCAAGTGTTCCAACATTAAAGGAAAGGCTGCTTGGGTTCAAGGGATCACAAATTTTTATGGTCTCCCATAGCTGCATTTTGCAAATTATAAAACTTGCTTATGGATTTTTTTCCTTTGCAACATTTTGAGCACAGTCACAAGCCTTAGTTAGAATTTAACCTCTACTTGAAATGTATGCTGAGAATATCTGTAAGCACTTGAGAAATTAATGAAGCCTTCGATGCTTTAAAGTGTTGACATCAGCTTTGTTCACTGAAGAAAGAGGGCAGTGTAGCTAAGTCATGGGATTGGAAAAAGACCTTGGCTGGTTGAAAAGTAATGGGTTTGATGAGAGAATAGATGTTTCTTTAGACCAATGAAAAAGTTGCAATCTGAGATGAGCTGATGGGGAGGCCATAACAAATTATTTATGTTTGTGAACTTATTAATAGATTTGGGGTTAATCATTCTGTCTCTTTCACCTTAACTCCTGAACATGATGTGGGATTAAAACACCTTATATGGCCAAGAAGGAAACTTCTGTGGGCAGGAAGGTCCTAGTACAGAGTTTGTATTCAGTTAGTGTTGTTAGTACTATTTTGTGGCTCAAGCATGGCTTACAAACAGAGAAGGTCCACACTACAAGATTGTACTTGATTACTGTGAGGCACAGAGGAGAGCAAGTACAACACCTTGCATCTAGAAGCAGGTTGATGTGTACCTGTGTTAAGACGGTACCTGAATCCAGATCCTGTGAGTGTTAGCTTGGTGCCCCCAGCAGTGCTGCCTCTCCTGGGAGATACTTCAGTGATGAGGGGAGTCAGGGACAAGGTGTATGTAAATAGCTTCATGGATTGAGATGAGTCTTTCCCGTTGACCACACCCACTCCACAGACTTGATCAAATCCCTTGCCTATGAGAAGAAAGGAGTCAGACTGAGAAGAGTTCTGTCATCAGGCCCAGATTTATTGCCAAAACCCAGAATATTTTCATTATAGTCTTATTTTTCCAAGGAACACTTCATTATGCACACAGGCTGTACACAAGCTAGCAAGATCCTCTAGCAAAAGTTAAAAATATCACATATTCTGTGTGGACCATCCTTTCATCTTAGCTCTAAACTTTGTCTCTGTAACTCCTTTCATGGTCTAGTCGGCTATCATTGGGAGGAGAGGCCCCTTGGTACTGCAATCTTTATATGCCCCAATACAGGGCAATGCCAGGGCCAAGAAGTAGAAGTGGGTGGGCAGGGGAACAGGGCGGTGGGAGGGGGGAAGGAGCTTTTGGGATAGCATTTGAAATGTAAATTAAGAAAATATCTAACAAAAATTGAAAAAAATCACATATTCTTTATACTCTATTAATAAGGGAATGAGGAGGAAAAACACTCAGACTTCTCTTGTGAACAATTCTGCAGACCTTCCAGCTTAGTTTTGCAGAACTAGAAGGTCTAACAATGCAAATCAGAGCTGGAAAGGTAGAGACAGAAACACAGACAAAAAAGAAGGCAAGAGAGGAGCTGCAGCACACAAGGAGCCTGTGTAGAATAACAAGACGAGGAGCCAGTGTTGAGACTTACAACCTGCCAATTTTCGACAGTACTGCTTCATATTTTTATCAAAATACCAATTCTAGTGTTGAAGTGAAAAAACTAATCATTAAAACATCAGGTAAGCAAAAAGTTCATAAAATATCAAGTAAGCAAAATATTCACAAAACTATGAAATTTTATGTTAAAAATATTTGCGTATGAAACATATTTTTATTTGTCTAAAATGTCATTTTAAGACCTTCTTAAATTTTGCCTCCAGGTGGTGGTGGTGTATGCCTTTAATCCCAGAACTCTAGAGGAAGAGGTAAGCTGATCTCTGAGTTTGAGCCAGCCTGGTCTACAGAGTGAGTTTCAGGATAGCCGAGGGTACATATAGAAACCCTGTCTCAAAAAATGGAAAACCACAACTAACTAACTAACTAGACTCTCTTTCTAAATTGTTAAATAATAATGAAAAATCTCTATACAGTACTAGATAGTTGATATTCACAACCAACCAAATTATGGCTAATAACGTCTCCACTTAATAGAAAACCTGTGGTCGAGAGAAGTTTAGTAACTTGTCTGTAGGAAAGGAAGCAGTAAAATTTGATATTTAGGATTACCCAGAGCTCAGGTTTTATTCTTCAATAAGTAAAAATAAACAAGACTTAGAATAACAACAAATCATATATCATGTTTCAGATATCCTTCTCCATATGTTAACCTCACAATAATCCTACGAAGAATGGCACGATGTTAAAACCAATCTGATAGATGAAAATCTGAGGTAGAGAGAGGTTCAAAATCTTGCCCAAGAAATGTTAAAGGCTCAAAACCTTTTGATGACTGCTAAGGCTAATACACAAAATCATTATAGCAATTCAACTTTTAAAATAACTTTTATTTTATGATGTTATACTATAAACACATAATTTAACCCCATTTTCCTCCTCTCCAAACCCTCCCATATACCCTTTTTTGCTCTCTTTCAATTTTATGACCTTTTCCCACTAATAGTTGTTATATTCATATATATGTCTTATTTCTAAATAAAACATAATTGGTCTGTATGATGTTACTTGTATGTATGTTTTCTGGGCTGACCTTTTGGTGTAAGATAACCAGTTGGTGTGCTTTTCTCTGGAGAAAATTATTTTTTCCTTCTCTCAACAATTTCTAGTTGCCTTTAAAGAAAATTTGACTAACAAGAACTAACAAGTTTTTCATTTGAATGTTCAACTAAGAGTCATGAATTGATGTCACAAACCAAAGTTTTCCTATTTACACAGGTAGAAAATACAGTTCTGACGAAATTGCTTGAAGTCAAGATGGTCATAGATCCAACTCAATTACTTCAAAAGAATTCAACAACCTGAGAAAAGACTGTAATCTTTCTAAAATTAGCATTTCTCACAGGCTACCTTTTTTTTTTTTAGTATTTACCATTATTAGGAGGAATCTCACAGAACAGTATTGTAGAGTTAGATCTAAGTTTGTCAACTGCACATTCAGAGTCACAGACCAATATGGTTGAATTCCGTGGATCAAATCCCATGCCTGTCACAGTCAAGGTTTGCCCACCACCAAAGCTCCCTGAAAAAGATAAATACAAGAAGAACATGAGCAAATGTGCAGGAAATGTCGCTTCTGCAAACATTTGCTCTAGTTAACCCCCCAAAAGTATCTTTATGTAACTTTCTTAGATCTGAAATTTATTACATTATTAATAAAACCAAATATCTTTTAATTGTAGTGTTTTAAATTTTCAATGAATAAATGTGACTTCTGTTAATTTAAGCAAATAATTTTGGAAACTAAATTTTAATTTAGAAGAGATGTCACAAAGGATTTTAGAGTACTCAAAACATACATGAAACATTATTACACTTCTTGACATTTTCTAACCACTAATTTTCAACTAGAAACTGTTTTCTGTGGAAATAATTTATTCCTGTTATAATAAATATGATTTTAAAATTTCCCCATGTAACTTTAGAGTTTAAAATTGGAAAACTTTCAATTAAATGATACAGCAGTAAGAGATGTACAAAAGTTATTTTGGAATGATTGGTTAATACTCTTTTGTTAATTTGTTGGAAAAATGAAGATAAGTATTTTTATTCTTATAAGAAGTACAAGTTATGGCAGGACTTTAAGATTATGTTGTTTCCAAGTGAGTGCTGAAAAAATATAAATTGTCTGATACCTTGTGTTGGATAAATATTCTGAATAGAAAGTGGGTACTCAAATACAACAGAGGAGACAGCAGAGCCTTTTGTCTTATGAAGCATCGTCACAGGGAAAATGCCCCCTGCATGCTCTCCCACAGTGCACTGTAACACAGTGTCATTGACAGTGGTCACATTACATACACTCTCTTTTATCATCACTGAAACATCGGAGATAGCAAATCCAAGATTAGACCCAGTTATTTCAACTTCAGTTCCTGGAGGACCTTAAAACGAAAAGGAAATCGTATAAATACACAAATACACACATCTGCAAATGTTTCTATGTGCACTTAAAGATATGCAACTTTACCTCTGTGAAGAAAATAATATCTAGTTGATCCAGGCAGGCCTTGACCACCAGCTTCCAAGAGGAAGAGGCAGGTGGGTCACTGAGTTTAGAGGCTAGCCTTTTCTACAGATTAAGTTACAGGACAGCCAGGGATACATAGAGAAATCTTTTCTTGAGAAAACTAAACCCAAACCAAACCAAAATAACATCCAGCATTTTAAAACTACATATGATGTGCTATGTACATTTATTATTACAATATATACCAGCCTATTATACAATCATTACAATTGAGTTATCTAAATGTTTGCTGTTTTCCGGACCTTCCATCCATGATAACTTATAAATTACCTCTTTAGTCTGGTAGATAAAAGGGAAAGAAAGTGTGATGGATTTCTGAGCATGAGTCTTAGTATTTACTGCTAGTTCTCCTTTGTAGCAAATCTTTCTGAGGATGGGCTATACTTTCTGTTACTCAAGTATTTTGAGTAGCTATATTTTCAGAACAAATATATCATGATATAAAAATAATCAGTTATAGTTGAAAATAGAGGGAAAAGAACTACTTTAAAGATTTTAAAGTAAATATTGATGTTAAGGTTTTAAGTTAAATATAAATAAACCCCATATGTTCACTTTATCTGTTATTTTATTTTTTGATTAAATAGTACTTTTATTCTTTTTAAATCTTTTCATGTATTTTAGTAAGTTTTAAATATCTCTTACTTTTTGTGTAAGGACAGTTAGGTACAACTAACTGAGTTGTAATCCTAAGAATACACAGTCTCTTTCAGAGACCCAGGGTTTGATTCCCAGTACACACATGTTCACTCATAATAGTTCCACAAGTGGCACACATACATACTTGCAGGCAAAACATAAAATAGCATAACAATTCAATAAAAAATTGAAACTGCATTTAGGTGTTCATTTTTTTAAATAAAGTCACTGTAAACATATTAATTTTTTTTACTTTTCTGGCAATCTTATGTTGAATTAATTATCAAGAATAATAGAGACTCCAAGATAATGAAGAATATTACCTTCATTATGTAGTCCCTCCTTCTTAACATACACAATTATTATACATCAAATTACCATTTTTTGTAAGACCAAATATTGTACAAGTGAGTTTTCTTCCTGCTTCCCAATTTGTACAGTGAACTTTCTTCCTTCTTTCCTGTTTTATCCCATCCAAAACTGTATTGTTTGTTGGCCAAATCATGTCATAGATGTCTTTAATTAACTATGAATCTAATTATTCATAATCTGCTGTTTTGTTGAAATTATTTAACAATATCTTATATTTATTGAATAGAGTTCATCATTTTCTATGCAAGCCCAACAAGAATTTACTTGTTCAGAATTCTGTTTATCTCTACAATCTCACCTTTAGATAATTAGCTCTTTAAAAAAACATAAATGTACATTGAGGGCATTAAACATGCAAATTCCATAGGACATTAAAATTATAGAACAAATTCTTAAATTTTGCATGAATAGGTGGTAATCTTTATAGATTATTATGAATTAAAAATTTACAAGAAGCAGTCACATTTAACTCTTATAATAAAAATTACTATATGATTGTCCAATGAAGTAAAGGTTATGACAATAAAAGTAATTATGAGTCATTAGCATAAAATTATATATATTAATGAAAATTCATGAGAGCAGTATTTTCAAATACAAGCTAAATTATTTTTAAAGGTTAAAATTTTGTTGACATTTCAAATGCTGCATTCCTTTAGAGTAATCAATCTATAGCCTATCACTTTATTAAATTAGGTAGGCCTGGTCTCTCTTTCTATAAGCTTCTTATTCATTACACATGCTCTTTGGAGGATACATACAAGACAGATGGAAAGAACAGTCATGGGAGCAAACAACACATGCCATTGCTGATGAAGTCAATACCAGCCCTATGTAGGTGCCACAGATGCTCAGGTAGTCCTAAGTGGTATAAGAAAGCAGGTTGAGCAAGCTATGGAGATTAAGGCTAAGCAGTTCTCTTCCATGACCTTTGTTTCAGAACCTACCTCCAGCTTCCTCCTTTTAGTACCTAGATTTTTATATGATGTGTTGTGATAGGATGTGTAAAACAAATAAACCCATTTCCATACAAGTAATGTGCTGTTTTGAGTCTGGACGTGTTACCCCAGTAACTAACTGACCCACACTCTTGACTCTTTTGTTGCAGCTGCTCCTGTAGGATCCCTCACATAGATAATAAGTCGTCAAATAGCATGGAGACTAGAACCTGTGGCACAAGGCAAAGGATAAGATGCCACCTCCATCTGAGCATGCCACTTCCTCAGAAAGAATCTTGTTGTACCAACAATATTTATCCAGAATTTATAGAAATAAAATATGCTGAACAAGTATTGGTGTTATTAAGATCAATCACTTGTGAATCTTAACAGTTGTTTCTTGTGCCATATCAATAATGACATAACATATTCATTTTGCTCCCATGACAGTTATTTGTTTCTTCCTCATTTGTAATTTAGACCAAGATGATGTACATTGTGTTTCTATATTAAAACTAGAATTTTATACTGAAAATGTGTGAAAAAATACAAAATTATGACTACGCAGAACTTGAATCCCATGCATTACATTAATTGGCTAAGGAGGATGATGTTGAAGACATTATTTAAATATCATAACTCAGTGATAATTATTATAACTGTAATGTGACATCAATACAATAAATAAAAAGGCATGTAGATACTGGAGTACCTCTATTAGGGATGATGCTTTTGAGAAATGGAGTATCTTCCATGGCATATGTAAATGACAAAGGTGGGTAGATGATTGCATTGACACTGATCTTCAGATTTGCTGTACCAACTCTCCCAGCTGGGGTGCTACAGTAGACCTCACTGGAGCTGATGAACGTAATTTGACAAGGCTGATCCCCAACAGTAACTGTGGTGTTTCCAGGAGAAAATCCATTGCCTGTGATCATCAAAGTTGTTCCACCAGCAATGCTTCCAGAGGTTGGTGAGACAGAAGCTACCGCAGGGCTGCTGATGGTGAGATTTCCCAGAGCCAAGCCTTTAGACCCAATAACAACACCGAGAGAATGAAGTCCAGCTTCTAGTGGAGTCATGAGGACAGTAATGTTATTCTCATTAACATCTATTACTCTGAACTGTTGATTTCCAATAAATATAGAAATCTCTTCCAACACTGTCCCAAAACCTTCTCCTTTGATAAGGACATTTCCATATCCTTGGATTGAGTTTGGGAAGACTCCTGTTACATAGGGAGTAATGTTTTCTAAATATGAAAAGCTGCAGTTGCTCTGGCATTGAGCAGGCACTCCATGTATTAAAATGTCTACAAGAACAAGTTGTTGGGGAGCAGGAGATGTTTCACATTCAATAGCTGTGTAGGTCACAGATAGAACTTTACATGGGAAATCACCCATAAAGACTTCTACACCTGCAGAAGAAGCCATAAATCCAGAGCCTTGTATGGTCACCCTTGTCATTCCTGTAGTTGCCCCTGCTTTTGGTATCACCATATCTATGTTTGGCAAAAGTACAAACCGCCTGTCAAATACATTGGTCAGTGTGTTGATAGCAGTGCCCAGGTTGTAGACAATCAAAGTAACAATTTCTCTAATGCCAACATTCATTGAGTTTTGAGGGTCAATATGACATATAATAGAATTTTCACTACTTTCTTCTACAACACAAGGGTAGCTACCAATTGCAACCTGGAAGAAAAATGAATACAAAATAAAATGCATTCATCCATTACACTCATATAAACTTCATGTTTGTATTAGCATCAATTATATTTTAAAGTGGTAATTCTCTGAAAAATTTGTATTCATAAAATTAATGGGAAATTGATGAAGATGTATATTAAATTGACCTTATGTCATGGTTTTACAAGTGTGGTAATAACTGCCTTATTCCTATTAACCAAAAAGTATAAAATTAAATAACCATCAATTGGATAAATGAATAGACTCTATGTGATATACATGGCATATAACAATGTATTTATTCATCCATGAAAAGGAAGGAAGTACTGAATCATGCAGTACTTTCAGCATATCATGCTGAAGGAAAATAAATGTTCACAAAGAACTTCATATTGTAGAAAAATGTTCAGAATAGTCAAGTCTGTATAGAGGGAAAACAGATTAGCAGTTACCATATGCTGACATGGGAGAAGGAAGTGGGTGATGTCCAATGAGGTTTCTTTTATGATCATGACATGTTCTAAAACTTACTCTAGTCAGAGGTGTACAACTCCATTAATATATATATATATATATATATATATATATATATATATATATATATATTAACAGATATAATATATGTGTGTATATATTAAATATACAGACATATGTACAATTGTAAATGTTAAGTGAATTAGTAGTATGCAAGTGATAGATTATAAATCTGATGAAATTTCACCAGAAGATTATGGTCAAAATATGTTCTTTTTATTGAGCATGTGGACACTGAGAGGAAGAGATTCTATTTTCTTACCTTATTAGCACATGGAAGACTACTAAAGCCATGTCCAGTGATAGTTATAAGTTCATTTGCTGTTCCAGTAGAGGGAGTAATGTTGATTATAGAGGGTGAAATGCAATTTGAAAGCTCGAAGAATAATTTATTTGAATGTTTAACCCTTGTATCATTCAGGCCACACAGGGTTTCTGTTGCTAGGCAGCCTGCTGCAGTACTTGCCAACTGTAAATGCACAGGGCCTGCTTTAGACAAAAGAATCATTTGTAAACCATGAACACTATCCTAAAACAAGAACTCTATTACTGTTTACATTATTGAAGGAGGTAGATGCTTTTAAATTCTGGAGATATGTAATTTTTAAAATTAATTTTAAAAAGTGCTCTAATTTATTTATTAAATTATAAATTAATTAGCAATTTTACAAAATAAATTCTAGCCTTAGGAAGAGACAAAAATAGGTAGATCCAGTCATCTGTGATCTACTCTGTAAAGGTCACTTTAAGCCGGGTCATCTTGTGTAGTTTCCATGTTTTAAACTCTTACCTGGAACATATGTCGCTTCAATGTTTCCCACAAACAGGTGCAGGGGAATGTGCCTGGTTTCAGCTGGAAAAACGTTAATGACTCCTTGGAGAGATATGGAGTGAGCCTCATCAACATACCCGCTGCTGTAGTAATAGATTCCAGGGGAAGTAAACTGGTAAGAAAATGAACCTGCCATAAAATAAGATTATACACAAGAGATACAAGCAATTAATGAATCTTTGAAAACTAGGTGAAGAAATTGGAAATTATCATTTCAATGCAAGTACAGATGACAATTTTCTTATTTTTTTTTATGTGTCTTATAGTGCAATAGGAAGTAGTAGGAATGAGTCACTGGCTATAAAGACTTTATTTTGTTTGTTTTTGGTTTTGATAGTGAAGTTTCATACAAGAAAGACAAGATCCAGCTTTACATTTTAAAGAAAACTATGCCAAGTCTACCATAATTTATAAAATTTAAGGAAAAAATTACAATGAAAATTTATACTATTACAAGCATAGAAGAAACTAGCTATCTGAAAGGCACAATCACACTTAGTTTTCTTATAAGAAATGCTGATAAGCTGATTACAATCAACAAAAGTTTATTATTTATTATCAGGTTAGTGTGACTAAAACATATAGTCCTATCTTCATACAGTCCTATTGTTCTTTGTTGCAAACATATGTTTCAGTTGGTCAATTATCATGGATTTAATAAAGATAATAAAGACCAAAAATAGCATACTAAACGTCTTAATATGTTTAAGATAATTGCTTGAATTTATTTATAATGTTTTTTAAATAGGCACAAAATGTCAGGTAAACTAATTTCTAGTTTTATTTGCATGACTAATTCATGTAAACATATTTACTGTGAGTAATAAAACAAGAAAACAATGAAAACTTCAACAAAACAAATCATACCAGATGCAGATTTTTGACTTCCATTTGTAAATCCTTTGCCATCATAAGTTACACTTCCAGGACTGGAGACTGAGAAAATTCTGTACCCTATACCCCTAAGAAAGGGGTGTGCTTGCCAGGACCACACCACGGTATCGCCCACAGTCACATTTAAGACTGATGGTGACCAGGCATAACCTAGTCCATGCACTGGGAGTAAAAATTGAGGCAGATTTTTAAAAGGAAAAGAAGTAAATGTCTTAATAATTAACCATGAAAACAGCCATTTTTATAAAATAAGAACAATTTTCAAGTTAGTATTCTACATTAATGTTTGTATATAATTTAAACTCAACCAAAATAAAACCAGGGTTGCTAGAAAGCAAGATTACAATATGCAACGGAAGAAATAAATTATAACCAATAACTCCAGAATGATGATTTAAAAACACTGAAAAGAGTTGGATGTTTAAGAAATTAAGTTGTTAAGAAATGCTACATGGGGTGCTTTTAATGTTCTTATCAACTCTACACAGAAGAATTTTTGGAAACAACTAGTCATGCTAATAATTTCAACTTGAATATTTATTCAGAAATTCATGACTGATAATAAGCAGTAACTCGGGATGTACTGAACTGCAGCAAAAGCAGTGGAAATTCCTGAACATAAGATTATAAAGCCTGGCCTTCTCACCTTAACCTCATGATGTATATTACTACATATGCAGTGAGAATGTAACTTTAAATCTCATATGGAGAACACTGCAAAAGTATAAAAGGAACAACATTGATTCTTTAGGCAACATAAAATGCAAAATAAAAAATAACCTGATCTCAGCATAAACTATTTCTTTTTTATTTTCAATATATATAATCGTGGTTGGTACCTAAATGTGAACCGTTGTTGGTAATTCTGAATACTGTTTCTGTTGAATGGAGAATACATTTGATGACATTTTCTGATGATGATGTAATGTCGCATGGGAAGGAGCCTAAAAGTATAAAGGTAGGAAAAACATTGTCAGGGTTTTTTGTTTTGTTTTGTTTTGTTTTTTTCTACAGATGAATGTATCATCAGTAAAGAGCCATTGCTTAACAGTTTTCTGTGTTACATTGTTGCACGGGATGATCTTAGGTACTTTGCTTCTGATGGCGATTATGTTTGAGTACGTGTTTTCACACAAACATTTTATACACATTAAATACACAATGATAATGAAAGATTCAAAAACAGAGTTGTTCACTGTCTCATTATCCCTTTAACCACAAAAGCTTTTCTACATTAACAACAACAACAAAAAAAGTATTGGAGAGAGGGATCAATAGTTAAGAGCTCTTGCTGCTTTTGCATAAGCTCCAAGTTCAATTCCCATCACTGATAACCAGTGGCTCACAACTTCCTATAATTCCAGCTATAGGGTATTCTCTGGCCTCATATGAGTACCAATATTCATGAACCCCCCCAACACTTTATAATACAGTAAAGCAATTAAGACTATTTGTATAACATTTCTTACAATATTGTAAAATCACTGAAAATATTTGTGTAACAACCCAGTTCCTCTGCCAGATCATTTTAGACAAGGAAAACCTTAACAAGTTAGACCCTACAGGACAAAGGTTTTACCTAAGAGAACAGAATTCTCAGTTGGTATTGTGCTGAATCCAAAACCCATTATAGTGATTTCAGTGCCACCATACAAAGAGCCTCTCTGGGGAAACATGTGGATGACTTCCAAAATGTACAGTATGGAAGCATTTAACTTGTTCCTGAAAAAGATGAAAGGATAGATTTCTAATGAGCTCCTTTACCTCACTCCACAGTGTTTTGAGAATAGGAAATAATTGAATACATATATAATTAGACATTAATTTTTCAGACCAGATAATCTGGTAATCATCTTTACATTGGTTTTATATATATATATAATTTTGAAAACCAGAGTTTTGAAAAATCTAATAACAGAACTATGTGAGATGAAAAGCCTTAAAATAATATAGAAAATATGATTTTAAGAAATGAGGTCACGGGCGTGGTGGCACACGCCTTTAATCCAGCACTTGGGAGGCAGAGGCAGGCGGATTTCTGAGTTCGAGGCCAGCCTGGTCTACAAAGTGAGTTCCAGGACAGCTAGGGCTATACAGAGAAACCCTGTCTCGAAAAAGCAAACAAACAAACAAACAAAAACAAACAACAAACAAACAAACAAACAGAAATGAGGTCACAAGAAATAAATGGTATTAGAGTGTTTTAATTTTTTCACTATAGTAAAATGTGAAGACAGATGTACATGTTTTTAAAAAGTATCAACAAAATTCAATACATTATAGAAGTAATTAATTTTTGTGTAATTCAATTTAATTTTTCCTAGTTGTTGAAAACTGTCAAGACTTCTTATTATCTCTGGAAAGGCACATATTTACTTTGTTTTATTATAGATGATATGTCTGCTAAGGCACCATCAAAGTGTGCAATGTTCCGATCTGATACAGAGGGCTCAACCCCTTTATCCTAGGTCCCACCATGACAGCACAGTCTATAGATTCCAAAGAGGTTTTGTATTGCTTCATTTAACTCCTTTAGTATGCTGAATTGGCATTTCTCCATCTACCATCTAAATACACAGTTTGGGTTTGACTTTGTACATAATATCATCTACAAACATCAGAAGCCAGTAGATTTACAAAAACGTTATGAACTCCTCCCAGTAATTCCAAAAGGGAATGCAGTTCTAGGGTCCACACTTCCTGTAAGATTTGGGCAATCATCTGCCCTTCTATTCTGACTCCTGTCTTCTGTACCTTCTTTTTAAGCCATTAATTTAGTTTGCTGTTTTTCAAAGTATTCCAAACTAGCAATTGTCTTAGAGTCGAACTAAAATTTTGCTGTTAACAGTTTCAGGGAAGAAAATTCAGAATTCCTATGGGAAAGAGAAATAGCAAGGGATTATCTCCACTGCTTCTTTTAGTTGGCCAGATCCTGGCTTAACTATTACCTTTTTAGAGAATCCTACCCTGTTCATGGAATGCTAGTTTACATTTCTAATTGTTACAGAATTTTTTAAACATTGAGAAAAATCCTCCCAACAATATGTGAGTAATATTAGTGCAGGAAATTACTGTAAATTCAGAATTAAACAACTGCTCTTCCTCTATTGCCAAAACTGCTTAAAAAACATTTCCTGGATGCATTCAAATCACATAGCCAGTGTAAAAATTCAACAGAGAATATTTGTAACTTTTTCTAAATGGTTTAGTCAAAAACCAAAGTGCTAATGCATACTTTATGAGAATTTTTTAAAGAATTTTTTCAATGAGGAGATATAAAAGAATAAAGAAAGCAATCAACATATTTGCAAGTTTACGATTAAAATTTCCCTATCCCAATTTTAGCCCTAAGCTTTCCATAGTTCTATCACTTATAATCAGTATCAGTATCATACCTTGTTGACGCCAAACCCCAGTTTCTGACTTTCACATAAATGTCATGTTTTCCTGGAGGTAACGTAGGCAAAAGGCACGTAATGTCTGTGAAGTTTGAGTGAAGTACCTGGCAATGCTTTCTTCCAACATACACCATATTTTGTGCGAGTTCATTTCCAAAGTTATAACCTTTAATTGTTAAATTGACCTTTCCTATTGTTTTAAAAGAAAAATACAACTGGTTGTATAAAAATTTAACTTGTTACCCCGATAAAATTTGCATATTAACCAAACCAACATGTTTATTTTTTATTGGATTTAGAAAAATTTTCCAGTTTCAAAGGCAAAATTCAAAAGAATGAGTTAATGTTTCTATGTACACATAAAGTGCCATGTTTATTTCACAAAGAAAAAAAGCACTGAAGTACTTTTAAAAGATATAATGTTTTCTCACCATTGTACATGTTCAGAGTAAAATTTTAAGTTGACTTTTCTGTGTTTAAACTAAAGGAAAGTAAAGATCATCTTTCAGTGTAAGGAACAAACTTCAGTGAGAACCTGTGCTTTGAAGAACTTTGTGGTTTTTGTGTGTGTACTTGTGTGTGTGGGTGTATGCACCCGCATGTGTGTATATGTGTGTATTTGCACTGAAGAAAAGTGGGGAAAGTCACTTGTAGATGCAAAATTCAGCAGTGTGATAGGAACTATAAAAATATTTAATGTACTATAGTTTGAGATCACACAAAATCTACTACTACTTACGAAGTCCTAGACATCCATTGATGATGGACAATGAAAATGTAAATATACATGATGGAATTTTATTCAGATGTGAAAAAAAGGATACTATGAAATTTGCATGTAAATTAATGGAACTTGAAATTATCATATTGAAAGTGGTAACCCAGACCCAAAAGACAAATGACTGATCTCACTGAAGTATTTCTTACCCAGAACTGTCCGTTCTTTTGGGCTGAAATCAGTGACAACAGGTGTTTGTAAGCAGCTGTAACTAAAACTGTCTTTTGCTGTGACTTGAATTCCATTGGTAATGACAGAAACATCAACTGTACCCTCAATTCTCTGAAGGAAAAAAAAAGAAAAAACAAAATAGAAAAATTAAACTGATGAAGTATTTAAATCCATTCTCTTTGTTGGGGAGTTACTTTAGTCAGTAAATGTTTATGTTGTAAGCACGAGAACCCAAGTTCAATCCCTACAATACACATTAATAAAGGATAGAAATAGAGAGTGAAAGAAGCCAGATGTGGTGTCTTGACCTCCCATCTCAGGCTTGTTGGCAAGATTTAGCCAGGGAGATAATCATATCTGAGAAAATATGGTGAAAAATTCCTGGGGAAATATATCCAAGGCTGCACACACACACACACACACACACACACACACACACACACACACACACAAACCACCTCTAAAGGTTGAAGAAAAAATAGAATCACTATAAATAAAATTCTAAAAATGTTTCATTTCAGTCATGAATTAGAGTTAATTCTCAGATATTTAAAGTTAACATCTTAAGTATAGGTTAGTGCATCTAATTCTCAAGGCAGAGATTTAGTGGTCCTGCAGTGTTTATGATCCATTTATTTGCATCTGTATTATTGCATTTTAAGGGGAATTTTCATGGTGCAGCTGAGATGCTCTGGGAAAATGGCTCTCTAACTGATGAAGGATAAGATACCAAAAATTTGTCCTTGTTCTCTTGCTATAGACTCAAATCTAATTTTTCTACTTCATTCACAAACTAGACTGCATATTTAGCTGATCAAATTACATACTCTAAGCTCTAACACTAGAAACCACTTCATATTTTCACTGATGGCACCTGTGCAATTCTCAATAAGGTAGTCTTGATCGTCTCATACTTCACTACTGCACATGTTATGTTTTAACTGAATTATTAAAAAATATTTTTTCATATTGTCAAAGCACCTAAATCCCTACTCTGTCAATCAAACCAACACACACTCATTGATTTTTTTCCCCTAGACATCTTACCCTATGTCTTCACTTACTCTCCTGTGTTTGAGATTTTGATGTCAGTTACTGATTCTGCATATATGATCTCTTTGCCCATAGTTAGTGAACCATAGACCTATTTTAAATCTAAAGCTAATGTAAAAAAATAAGGAATAATGGTAACTTCTTATATCCTATAGCAAACTCCAAAATTTTGCCAACAAATTGAAATTTTGGCACTTTTAAACATAACTTTCTGGGTCAGATAGATGATTCAGAGGTAAACATGCTTGCTTCAATGATGATGCTCTGTCTGACCCTAGGAAGATCCCAGGAATAGTTCTGCCTCTGCTGTATCTACAAATGTATAGCAATAGTCACATCACACTCATGCATGTACACAATAGGTAAATAAATGTAAATTTCAATACAAATACAAATAAAAAATGGATTTCTTTCTTAGAACTAAGCATGCTTAGAATTGTTTCTCTGAAATTTACAAATTATTAACAATGAGTTCTTTTTATCTTTCTGTTTATCTGGTAATTTTCTGGTGACCCTAAGTGCTGACTAGGCATCAACTCTTTTATGAGACTGCATCTGAACTCCCATTTCCACTGAATTTCATCTTTACTTTGTATCTACTTTTATTATTTCAGGTGAGATGCATTGTTTACCTGTGACTATCTTCATCATGGTTTTTAAATGTCTCAGATGTAGAAACAAATTTGGAGAAACATGTCACTTGTCTACCCACCCACCTAGATGTTTCCTAGTTAATGAGGTTCGGACTATTGGAGGTGAGGAATAACTGATGTCAGAGGCCTTACTTTTGATGTTCTGCAGGTTATCCTATTCAAATCTCCTTTGATCACATTGCAGGTTTCATTTCCAACTAAAACACTTGAATTTTCACTAAAACCAAATCCAGATATTGTCAGCAGAGTACCACCTTTATAAGAAAAACAAAGAAAATAAAACCAAAAGTCAGGTCAACTAGGACCAAATGAAACTCTGTCCCTATCTAATTCATCACCCCCAAGTCCTCTAGTGATACCAGCAAGTGGATGGAGAAGCAGCTCTGCTCACAGTCACCAGCACAAACCCAGTTAAGCTCTCAATTGCACAAGCTTGACCATATTGGCTTTGGGGTATATTAGCAGCAACTACTTCTTTGCCTGGAAAGAAGTGACACTATTTCTATTTAGCCCATGTGTGTGGCAAATGAGAGTAAATTAAGACTTAAATTTTAATATCTCTAAGCAAAGAGAAAATCTAAGAGAAAAAGCAAAATAAAGAAAATGTAATGTAATTAAAAAAACAAAAATCAAGACCAAAGCACAATTTCTTATATTAATTGTGGTTAAAAAATATACAAAGTAAGTGAAATAGCACAAGAAAAATGTATTATTGTCTGTGCATCCTCTTTGTCAGCCCTCCTTTGTCCTGTTTGTCCCAGAATTTTATTCTAGGTCGAAGAGCTCCACTGAGACGCTGGTTACAAACGGAGCATCTGGTAAGCAGAATAATAACTAATAAATCTTATCTTGACATAATTAATGAGGTTGTTATAGAAACATGTAATAATTGATGATATTAATTCAATAACCTATGACGTAAGCATAAGCAGTTTCCGAATTGTGCTTCACAAGGAAAAGAATTAGCCAGCTATTTAATGCCTGTGCCTTTCAAAAGGACATTCTCTTCTGGGCTATGTGGGAGTCTGGGGTTCCTTGGTCTTCTCCTGGCACTAGAATCAAAGCACTGGAAACCCAGTTGTGAAAATGTATGCAATCACCTCTTTGGAGAGCTGTTAGCTATTACCTGCCAGGCTTCCAGAATCAGGCCAGACATGTGAGATCTGACTCCGATAAACGAAGTGGGATCCCTCACCCTCTAGATTCTGTGCTAGTCCAACATCAGCAATGGACACAGCAACTGGTACATGTCCAGCACTTCCATTCAGAATCTGGCACTTGATCTCATTTTCTTTTGATAAAAAAAGAAGAAGAAAATGATAAAGCAAATTTGGTGTTTTCAGATTTAAAAAAAAAATGAACTCACTAAAGTTAATTTGTAAATATTAACTTTGGTCTTTGTTTTTTAGACTCCAAGAACTATATCCAAGGTAAACTACTACTATTCTGGTGGGGGCAGGGAAATCTTAGTAGGGATGTAGGATCTTTGCAAGCTACTTGCTACTGTGAATTACTTATTTCTAGGAAATGGTAAACAAATGTTGAAAACTAATCTGGAAACCTTGCTCAAAGAAAGTCTACATAATAGCAGAGGATGGCCTAGTCAGTCATCAATGGGAGGAGAGGCCCTTGGTCCTGTGAAGGTTCTATTCCCCAGTGTAGGGGAATGATTGGGTCAGGAAGCAGAAGTGGTGGGTTGGGGAGCAGGGGGAAGGGGGAGAGGATAGGAGATTTTTGGAAGGGAAACTAGGAAAGGGGATAACATTTGAAATGTAAATAAAGAAAATATCTAATAAAAAAGAAAAAAAGTCTACATCAATGTTATTATGAATTTTAAATAAAATTTTCATTCAACACTTTACTTATATCCACAACTGAGTAAAATAACATGTTCTATCAATAACCATGAGAAAATCAAATGAAAACATTTTCTTCATTTTACTATAGTTAAGTAATACTGTTATAATATTGGCTATTTGACTTCAAGAACACATTTAAATAAAAATCAACAGAAATTATTTGGTAAGTGGTCTTGTTCTTGTGATTTCAATCATTAAATTATAGAAAATATCTAGGATTGTGAATGATAAGTTTCAGTGAAATTAAGTAACTATGTTTGAACCAATGTCAAGAATTTAAAAGTATAAATGGTCTTTAAATTCTCCATAGCTTGAGATCTTGTTGAAATAGAAATCAAAGAATATGGTCATGTCCTCTTACCTCAGGATGACTACTACGGCATTGTCAAAGCATAGACAAAAGGTTGGTGATATAATTTTTGGTAGAGTACTTACCTAACATGCCTTAGGCTCTGGGTTCAATCCCCAGTACATACAAAAGCAAATAAACAGCAACAACATGGACATGATCAGAGACCATGAGAGGAAAGAGACATACTTTGAATATCTCTGTGGCCTAGAGATACATAAACACATGAAATATCTTGTGACATAAGTTTGTAAGGTTTATATGAGTGGAGGTTTGGTAGATTATTCGTCTTGTGATAAAGATACTGTATAACACTCAATAGCCTATGGTCATAATCAGTTTTATATATAGTCATTGGCACTTTCCAGACCAGGTTGCTAATTTCATGGCTCTAAAAATATTTACCAGAATTCAGTTATATTTGCGGTAGTTCTTTCTTCCAATTTTTCTAGGAGAAAAACAGTCAAATCATGACAATTGAAAGAACCTACCCTCCACAGAGAGAAGAGAGCATCTGGTAGAACCAACAGAGACGGATACAGCTGAGGTGGGAGAAAATCCAGAGCCTGCTATTGTTAGAATTGTGCTTTCTGCATAGGATCCTGAAAGTGAAAAACTTAAGTTACTACATTTCAAATGAAAAAAAAATTAGAATCTGTTATTATAAAATCAGATATTTCTTAGGAAGAACATGCCTATTTTTTTTATAAGATACAAACAATAAGCTTGAAATTAAGCAGGGAGAAGAGACATGTGTTTGGCAATAATATTTTTCCATAGAATTATTATGTATTGATTTTTATTATGGATATCTGTGTTAATATTCATCAGAATATTATTTCACTGAAACATGGAATTAGGTAAGAAAAGAAAAATTATTATTTTGACAAACAAGTTGAAGAAACAGCAATCCACCATGAAACCATGGAGAAGAGAATGAGGGACAAGTGACCCTTCATTTGCAAAGGACATGGAAGGAAGGACACACATCTTGAAGGCAAAAGAGGGGAAATTGGGAAGAGGAACTGAGAAGACTGTGATCAGTGGGAGGATGAAGAGAGAAGAGAGAAGAGAAGATATGGAAGATGTGTATGATCAAAAAGCATTATTGCATGTATGAAGATGTCACAACGAAACTAATTATTATGTATTATTAATATATTCTAATTATAGATAAAACAAAGTAGACCTCGCCTGAGAAATAACACCTAAGACTGACTTTTCACTCCCACCACAGACACACAGACATAAACAAAACACACACACACATACCAAAATTATTATATATGTATCTCAAATACAAAAGGCATGGAAACAGACTGAAAGAAAATATACAAAATGAATTACTGTGGTTGCCTCAGCGAGCTGTAGGGGCTAAGATAGGGATAATAATTAAAGGGAATTTTAGGTTCTCATAATATTTCTGATTATGATTAGAATGTGTATAACAATGTTAAGCAGCCATTAATTGTCAGTGAAGCAAAATGGCTAGTTTTTATTGCACTCATTATATTTTTCCATTATTTTTAACTTGATCAAACATGGTTGTTAATTACTTTGAGCCCAAAGTAATTTGGGAGAACTACACACACACACACACACACACACACACACACACACACACACACACAATGGAAAATCACTAGCAAATGCTAGGGCACAAACCAGATACAGTTTACTATCAACTACTAGATTACTTATAAGGTAATGATTTCTGAATTCATCACTATGGTTAAAAACTCACCCTTTACATCTTATTCCTTATGTTTACTTACATTTTTAGGAGCTTACACCAAAAACACAATCAAATTTTCCCCAATAAAACACACCCTAGGCTGGGATGAGTTCTTGGCATTAATTGTTCTGTTTTCTCAAAGTGAATACTCGGTTCTTTTGTTTTGTTAAACTATAGCTATCCTATTGCTTGCCTAGTTGCTACTTCCATTGGAAAATTTTCACCAGATGAATGTTAATACACCCATTAGTCAAACAGAAGAGCAATGTCTCAAAGTCACAGGGAAATTATAGAGACTGTAATGTATAAAAGTAGAGAATAGAGATATCAATGGAATACTTTGGCTTCGTATATTTTTTCCAAGTAAGTAATGAGTGCTTTTCCATAGTTATAGCTGATAAATAGTTCTCACTATAATAAAAGGTTTTCTTACCATAGTTAGTGACAGTAATAAATATTTAAAGTTCATTATCACAGGTTACATTTTTCTAGCTATCCACCACCTTGTATTTAAGGTTAAAACCAAAGCATTACCTTCGGAAGGTGTTGTTGTCAAGATCAGGGGAGTAATCATGGCATCCCATGTAAACCCACAGTCACCTGAACATTTGGCTGGAATTCCATTGACATAGACTTCAACCTTCAATTCAAAGAGCACAGATGCAAAGTTGAACAAGGCTAAAAGACCAGCAGAGCTTAGTACAATATACATAGAATTTAGTAATGAAATGTAGTAATAATTCCAGCGCGTATATACTTTATGTACTGGATTTAAAACAAGAAGCAAGTCATCATTGGTGTCACCCAACTTGTAATAAATGTAGAATGAAAATTTACATAAATTGAATTATGAAAGTATTGTTTTAGTTAGTGCTATGAAGATAACTAGAGGTCGCTTTATGGAAAGTCACTTATACTTAATCTATTTTAATATTCTCATCACTAAAGCAGCAACATTAGTAATTGCAACATTAATAATTACCTAACATAAATGTTATAAAGATCAAATAGAATAACATAGTTATTCTAATTCTGTCAGTAGTAGATTTAAAAGAATTCCTTCATCATTAGGAAGATAATTGTCTCCAAATTTAGAAAATAATGAGTTGATCAATTATTAAAAAATATTCACGTGAAACTAGAGTTGAAAATATTTTTATTTTAGAAGGTCTTTCGTATATTGGTATAAATTAGTCATACATTTGAAATTATAAATGTTATGAGAAAAGCTTGACTTGTACCTGTGGTTGCTGATTCAGTGTACGAAGCATGTCACCAGGAATACGTTGTCTAAATAAGCCACCTTCCTTTGTTGTGGTAACTGTTACATTAGCCTTTTCTCCGATAATGTTGGAATCATTGACCTATTTTTAGACAAAATGATTTTATAGAATAGCATTGGAAAATGGAACCAATTTAAGAATAAGTAAAAGCTGAGTAAAAGCTTATAGATGTAAAAAATTAAATTTAGAAATATTTGTTTGAAAACATTTCTAGAAAAACAATAATCAACTCAAAGGAAAAATAGTAAGACCATTGGATTATAATATGTTGCATTAATTAAAATATAATGGACCTAAAGAAAATAAATTTATTTAATTTTATATTGGAAAATGTTTTCTGTTCCTTCTCAATATAGTTACTTTGGTAAATCATTCATAAATAATTAAAAAGTTGAGTTACATTTTCCCTTTAGCATTTTTCATCTCTGACTATCTTGTTCATTCTGGAATTATATTCTCTTCTAGTCATAAAAATAAAGCAAAATTACATCCATATGTACAATCTGATCATTCAAAATCCTTATGCCAGTATGATAACCTTCTGATACCTAAAGGCACTAGCAAAGATATAAGTATCTCCATGATGCACTACACATGAGCTTGTGATGAAGAACAGCAATAGTGAATAAGCAGTGGAGACTGGTGAAAAAAAGAAGAGCTAGCAAGAGGAGGCCAGTCTCAATAATATAATTTTAGAATTCTAGTTCCAAGTATGTGCCTGTAAAATAACCCCTGTGGCTTTATAACATATTTTGCACAATGAATTTTATGTCTACATACTTTTATGTGTTTTTTTCTTCTACTTTCCTATCTCCTGATTCAATAAATTTCTTGAGTAGGATATTGCACCTTCTCCACCTTATCATAGCATATGGCTACAGAGTAGTCAGTAAGGGTTATGTCATTTCAACAATCCTTCTCTCATCAAAGAGATTTAACTTTCTACAGATTTAAAGGGAGAAATGATGCAGTGGTGACCACCTTTTTGGTTATACCATTTCACCTTTGTACTACTGTTTCAGTAGGGTGGAATTATATAACAGATTGCTGAATCACAGGTATATATTAAGATAGCACTACATCTGCCAAAAGATTGACCTTCTTTACATTCTAACCAACAGGATATGAGAAGTGTGAGTGAGTGATTGTGTGTGTGTTAACATGTGTATGTACATGTGTGTGTGTGTGTGTGTGTGTGTGTGTGTGTGTGTGTGTGTGCGTGTGTGCATAAAACACAAATCCCAGAGGGTTCTGCTCTACCCTATTTGCAGAAGTCTTGTTTTGATTTTAGATTCTGTGAGCTCCCATTCTTCTCGAGACACACTAGTGTTCACTTGTGTAATATATGTAAAATATAACAGTAGATGACAATTTTACACTTGACTTGAACAGGCCATCTTTACAATAACAAAACCTTTCACAGTCTCAGAATTACTATGGGCAATGAAGCTAATTATGTGTGTGTGTTTTCTAAATTATAGATGAATATATTTATGAGACTGCCTGTGTACCATCAAGATTCTTCTCACAACTCCTGTTGATTTTTTTCCATACAGCAATGGGATTTAAAAATACCAAAAGCTGGTCTCTATGGAAAAGAACACCTGCCTGCTCATTCTAATGCAGAATAATTTTTATGTTCAAATAATTTCAAAAATCATTTATGAGCTTGGTGTGGTGGCACACACCTTTAATCCCAGCATGTGGGAGGCAAAAGCAGATGGATTTCTGTCCATATTTGTATCTATTCAATAGCCTGGTCTACATATCAAGTACCAGGCCAGCCATAGCTACAAAGTGAGACCCTGTGTAAGAAAAACAAACAAACAAAAACAAAAACAAAATAAAATTAGTTTATGCTTTGCTTTTGAAAAATCCACAATCTCCAGTTCTTTTTAGGATGAGAAAGAATACAAATTAGCAACGAGCACAGAGAAGGACACAGAAGCGGTACTAATGCAGGGACCTGCAGACGAGGTTGCTTTCCACAGGGTTTTGTCCATTTGATTCTCCATGAGTAGCCAGCACAGGTTCCTTCTCTGTTTACTGAGACTTGTTCTATTTCTTCCAGGCTCTGCAGGGCAAACTGCAGGTCTGCAGCTGGCACAGCAGCAGGGATGCCTGCATCACAGAAAGAAGCAAAAATCCACAAACTGAGGACACTTCATGGTACTGTGTATGTAAAGCATTATTCTTCAATCACATTCTGGTTAAAAAGGAGTTTAGAGCGTTTATCCCAAGAGATTATGTATTAACAAGAAACAAAATTATATGAGTATTGAACCTAAATGTTGTCTTGGTTTTGATATTTTTATTTGAATGCCAGTTTGCTTATGAATAATTGGTAAGTCATGAAAGTAAGATAAACTTTTAGAAATTGAAAGTTATATTTGATAAGGCAATGAAGAAAACACTCAAATGTCATTTATTCTAGATAATCTTGTTTCTTGTTTGAATTTTAAATATATAAATCAAGAAAATGTCACTAAAAATAAGTATACCAAAAATATATCATTATTGTTTAAATTAGTACTCACTGTTTATATGATAAAGATTGGGAAGAATAGACATAAGTTAATTTTTTTCTAGTATTAGCAGTAATATTTTACAAAGTAAAGTAGTAGTACTAGAATTGAAAGTAAACAAATATGGGACCATACACAAATATTAATTTATTTCAATATATGGTACTTATTTCAACCCAACTGTTCAGTCACACATGGTAATAGGGACCATTTTGGATAGGACAGCAGTTATTTAGATGGATTAATTAAAATTGTATTTTAAAATACTAATCCAATTCAATTTTGTATTATTTTAATATTATAACGTTTCTGGATAGCACAGTCATGATTTTTCAATGCATGCACCATAAAGGCCTTAATTTCCATATTTTCACATTTTCAACTTTATACAAGGCCACAGTCTCAACCACTTTCAGAAAAGAATTTTTAAGGAGTTTGCTATGTTTTTACTGACATTTTGTATATTACCTTTAAATAAAAATGGCTATAACTGATAACACTGGCTTCAGATAGTTGAATTCTTTTCTAAACTAGGAAAAAACAATTCTGAGACAAAAATGCTATCACTAACTTCAATATGGCTTATGTTATTATGTGTCATTTATTTAGGTGTTTGAATATAAGATAACTGTACACAGAAAATAGTAGTAGCAATACTATTGAACATTTAGCAAACAATGCATACATGTATACTTGAAAAACTTTGATATGTCTCTAGTAATTCTGAGCATTTCATAAATACCTTTTAGGGTATGTCCATAAGCTTGAACATCAAAGCTGCCACTTATAGGTGGAGAAGCTTCTTGAATTTTTTGAATACGAATCTTTGACTCCCCTGGCCAATTATTTCCTCTGTAAACCAACTCATTCTTTGTCTCATTTGTGATTATCTAATTTCCAAAATAAATATTGATAGAATGATTAAACCTAACAATGGCTAACACAGTTTCTATTTCATCATGTAGGATCCTGTGACACGACATAAATGAGCCTCATATATTCAGGATTCTTCAGGACATTAAGGAGAGCTCCATAAATCAACACAGGCCATGCCTATACAGCTCAGTAATGAGGCCAAAGTCAACCCAGTCATCTGTGCATCCATCAGCTGGAATCACAGTAATAGCTCATTAATTCAGAGCATACCCTCCATCACTCAAGGAACAAATATTTATCAAGCAAGCACTCTCTGCAAGATACAAAGCACACCTCTGTGTGGAGGCAAAAACATGAGATGTAATCATCACTATCAAACAGCTAAAACACCTTTTAGAGAATAACTATAAACATGTAACCAACAAGACAAGGAGTTATAAGGTCAGTTGAGTGAGTACCAAGACTCATTAAACAATTTTAAAGCATAGAACACCACCAACAGATAAAAGTAATAAGTGTTATATTCATAGGTTGTAAGTATATTAAGGATCATGGTAGTCTCTAATTTCTGGATGTTGGAGTTTTATGTTAGTCTTCAGAGTTAAAATTCATTAAAAAAGTAAGTAGCATACAGGATAGAAAGTGGGTGTGTGTGTGTGTGTGTGTGTGTGTGTGTGTGTGTGTGTGTGTATGTGCCAACTTTATTCATGCCAAAGTTTAGAAATACAAATCTCTACCAATAGAAAGGACAAACTTTGCTCTTTTTCTACTATAATATTCAGCAATTCAAAAGTATGAACTATCACTTAGAATGAATCTGGCAATATTAATAAGGAAAATTTGATTAAAATTGTGTGAACATTTATGATTCTATTGGAATGAAGTTCAAAAATATGAAAAGCAGATTATTGATGATAGACAGCAAAATAGTAATCATAGGGAAAATTCCCATGAACTAAGTCTTTTCTTTCCCTTGATCTACAGTTACTTCTTAAAAACTCAATGAGTTCATCAAGATTCAGGGGTACAGGATGAACAAGAACAATAAAAACTCACCCATATTTCTAAGTAAAAACAATGAACATGTGGAAACCATAATTTAAAGTACAAAATCATGTATACATTCACTTATACGTGGACATTAGCTCTTAAGTAATCAAGCTAAAATCTACAAATTCAGAGAGGACAGATAAAGTGGAGGATTGAGGTGGAGGGGAGAGTGTGGGTAGTAATCATTCTGGGAAGTAAGGAAGTAGATTTTGCAGGTGGACTAGGGAAGATGAGAACTGGAGCAGGAGGGATCACTTGGGAGAGAAGAGATGGAGGGATAAAGTGCAGAGGAAGATGGCTGGAATTGGAAGAGCTGCATTTGTGGAACCATGTGGAGACCTAGTGCAGTGGAAGATTTCTGGAGTCTATAAGTGTGACCCTTGTAATGGAGGACTCCTAGTAATGGAGGATATGATACCCAGTCTGAAATATCCATCTAGCCAGGCTAGACTTTCAGTGGTGGGCTGGGATTGGTTTTGATTGAGTTATTGGGGTTCCATGGAGATCCCCAATCAAGCTGACTCTAGGACAGAAAGATTCTCTCTGAAAACTGACAGTGGAGCCCCATTGCCAAGGACAACATCCACAAAGCTCATTGAATGCAAGGAGGTTCAGTTGGAGCCTATATAGAGCCTCTGCCCCTACAGTCCAGTCTTGTTGATCCTGGAAGGTACTTTTCAGGAAACATGGACACCAACCCAGCCAAAAAGAAAACTTCAAACTTGCAATCTGGGTTGTCTGTAAGATGTGTTGGCCAGGGGCAGGGCATAACTTGTGGCATAACTGTCTGGTTTAACTTGAGGCCCATGTCCTGAGAAGGAGCAGAGGGTAGAACCAAACACTACTGATTAAAAGAAAAAAAAAAAAAGAAAAGAAATCAGTGAAATGATTTGTAATGATAATATACTCATAGATTTGGGCTTTGCCCAGTCATCATTAGGAGGGCTTCCTCTAGCAGAACTGAGAGTGGGTGCAAAAACTCACAGCAAGACATTAAAGGGAGAGAGAGATTAAATTGGCAGTCTTCATCATGTCATCCCCCTTAGAGCTCAGGGGAACCCCACAGAAGAGGGGGAGGAAAGATTATAACACAGCAGGAGAACAAGGTCCACTGAATCAACTAAGTGGGGCTCATATGGACTTAGAGAGTCTGAAGCAGCGAGCACTGTGCCTGACTGGGTCTGCACTGAGGCCTCTGCCTATATATTGTGGCTGTTATCTTGGTGTTGTTGTGGGACTCCTAATAGTGGAAGCATGTGTGTCTGACCTTTGCCCGGTCTTGCAACTCTTTTTGTCCTATTTGGTTGCCTTGTCCAGCTTCAACATGAGGGCTTTTGCCTTGTCTTATTGCCTTGTTTATGGTAATTTGTTGCACTTGGTTGTTAGCTCTTGAAGGCCTGCTCCTTTCTGAAGAAAAAAAGGAAGGGGAACGGATCCAGAGGAGAGGAAAGATGGGGGCAGGAGAGCTGGGAGGAATGAAGGGAGGAGAAAGTTTGGGTGTGATGTGCTGTAGGAGAGAAGAATCTATTTTCAATAAAAATCAAGACAATTTATAAGTGCTTCAAATTTTAAATAGCTATATAATAGTCTAGCCCAACATGTTCTGGGGACTGGTGAGATGGCTCAGCTTGCTTTGTAATCACGGGGACTAGAGATTGTATCCCAAAATCCACATAAAAAATATGGACATATCCTCAAATGCCAGAGACCCCATAGCTATAGAGAAAGAGACAGGAAGATAAATGCAGCTTGCTGAACTTAGCAAGCTAGGGTTCAGAGAGAGACCCTATCTAAAGAACATAAGGTAGAAACTGATAGAGCACAGCACCTATATCCTCTTCTGGCCTCTACTTATGTGCATATGCACACATCACAAGTACCTATAACAGACACAGAAAGAGAGAGAGAGAGAGAGAGAGAGAGAGAGAGAGAGAAGAGAATAAACCCAGGTCTGGATCCGATTTAACAAATTACAAAAGTCTAATAAAAAGTCATCAAAGAATAGCTAAAATACTATTTTTTAAGTATAAAAAGATTAAAATGAATGAAGGGAGATATTTCATACACTAGAAATGAATCTAAAAGACATCTATAGCATATTTCATACATACACAAAAGAATATTTTTCTCAGTGCCTAATGGATACTTCTCCAATATTAACCATATGTCAGTCACAAAGCAAGGCTAAACAGATAAAAGAAAATTGAAATTGCACCATGTATCCTCTCAGACCATTATGGATTAAAGCTGGATTTCAACAACAGAAGAAACAAGATGCCTACACACACGTGGCAATAGAACAACTCTCTACACAACTAAAGACTTTCTAGAATTCAATGAAAATGAAGGAACAGCATACCCAAAAGTTCATGCAACAAAATAAAAGCAGTGCTAAGAGGAAAGCTCATAAGACTAAGTGACTCCATGAAGAAATTAGAAAATTCTCATACTAGCAGTTTAAAAGGACCCCTGAGGTGTATAGGGTGTAAGGGACTTGGGAGGAAGAGAGAAGGGGAAGGACAAAAGGAAGGGGCAGAATCAGGAATGAGAGGAGATAAAGGTAATGTACAAAGAGTCAGGAAATTGAACAGAGGTGTGTAGCAATGGGGGATGGGGAACTGGGGTAGCTACCAGAAAGTCCCAGATGCTAGTAAATCAAGAAGTTCCCAGGACCCATCAGGGATGACATTAGCTGAAATACCCAACCAAGGAGAGGAAGAACCTGTAGAGAACATATCCAGAAGTTAGGCAAGGCCCCTAGTTGAGGGATGGGACCACCACCCACTCATGTCCAAATTTTTAACCCAGAATTGCTCCTGTCTAAAGGAAATAGAGGGACAAAGAGTAGAGCAGAGAATGGAAGAAAGACCATCTTTATGGCCCCACCTGGGGAATCCATCCCATATGCAGACACCAAACCCAGACACTATTATGGATGCCAAGAAGTGCTTACTGACAGGAGCCCAGTATAGCTGTTTCCTGAGAAGATCTGCCAGAGGCTGACCAATACATGCTTGCAGTCAACTATCGGACTGAGCACGGGACCCCAACTGAGGAGTTAGGGCAAGGACTGGAGGAGCTGAATGGGGTTTGCAACACCATAGGAAGAACAATATCAACCAACCATAAGCTCCAGAGCTCCCAAGGACTAAACCACCAACGAAAGAAGACCCATGGCTCCAGCTGCATATGTAGTAGAGGATGGCCTTATCTGGCATCAGTGTGTGTTGGGGGGGGGGGTTCCCTTGGTCCTGTGAAGTCTCGATGCTCCAGTGTAGAGGAATGCTAAGGTGGTGAGGTGGGAGTGGGTAGGTGGGTGGGAGAGCACCCTCAGAGAAGCATTGGGAGGGAGAGGGGATACAGGGATTGCAGATAGTAAACCAAGAAATGGGATAACAGTTGAAATGTAAAAGAGAGGAAATCTCTCCATTTTCTGAGATCTTCTTCCATTTCTTTCTTGAGAGACTTGAAGTTATTGTCATATATGTCTTTCACTTGTTTGGTTAGAGTTACTCCAAGATATTTTATATTATTTGTGGCTAATGTGAAGGAAATTGTTTCCCTAATTTCTTTCTCAGCCTGTTTATCCTTTGTATAAAGGAAGGCTACTGATTTATTTCAGTTAATTTTATATCCAGTCACTTTGCTGAAGTTGTTTATCAGCTGGAGAAGTTCTCTGGTAGAATTTTTGGGGTCCTTATGTATACTATCTATCACATCATCTGCAAATAGTGATACCTTTATTTCTTCTTCTTCTTTTTTTGTTTTGTTTTTGTTTTTGTTTTTTGTTTTTGTTTTTTTGAGACAGGGTTTCTCTGTGTAGCCCTGGCAGTCCTGGAACTCACTCTGTAGACCAGGCTGGCCTGGAACTCAGAAATCCACCTGCCTCTGCCTCTGGAGTGCTGGGATTAAAGGCGTGCGCCACCACGCCTGGCCCTTTATTTCTTCTTTACCAATTTGTATCCCCTTGATCTCTTTTTGTTGTCTTATTGTTCTAGCTAACACTTCGAGTACTATATTGAATAGATATGGGGAGAGTGGGCATTCTTGGATTGCTTCAAGTATGTCTCCATTTAATTTGATATTGGTTCTTGGTTTGCAGTAAATTGTTTTTATTATGCTTAGGTATGGGCCTTGAATTCCTGATCTCTCAATACTTTTAACGTGAAGGCGTGTTGTATTTTGCCAAATGCTTTGTCTGCATCTAAGGAGATAATCATGTGATTTTTTTCTTTGAGTTTGTTTATATAGTGGATTACATTAATGGATTTTCATATATATATATATATATATATATATTAAACAAACCTTGCATCTCTGGGATGAGGCCTACTTGATGGTGGTGAATGATAGTTTTGATATGTTCTTGGATTCAGTTTGCAAAAATTTTATTGAGTACTATTCCATCGATATTCATAAGCGAGATTGGTCTGAAGTTCTCTTTTTTGGTTGGGTCCTTGTGTGGTTTAGGTATCAGAGTACTTGTGGCTTTGTAGAGCAAATTATGACCTGGGAGGGAAAGTAGATGCTGGTGGGTGTGTGAGAAGGAAACTTGATCTGATATTGGGAAAGAGAAAAGGACTGAAGAAGCCCTGAGGGCCAGCAGAAAGAATGTAAACAGGCAACCTCAGGAAGTAGGCGGTTGGGGGGAATGCCCAACAGTAGGGAGAGGGAACTTATAGAGCCCACCTCCAGCAGGAAGACAGGACATCAAGGGAAGGGGTTGCTTTGCCACAGACACACCTCTGACCCATAATTGTTCCTGTCTTAAAGAATTACAGGGATAGAAATGGAGAGGAGCCTGAGGAAAAGAAGGTCCAGTGACAGACCCAAAGTGGGATCCAGCTCAAGGTCTGGTTCCAAGGCCTGGCACTATTACTGAGGCTATGGAGCACTCACCAAAAAGGATCTATCATGACTGCCCTCCAAAATTCCCAACAAGAAGCTGAAACAGATGCAGATATTTGTACCCGACCAATGGACATAAGCCTCTGATCCCTGTTGTTGAATTAGAAAAGGGGAATTCCAAACAATTTTGATAGATCTTGATAGAACAATTTTTACTTCAAATGAAAAAACAAAACAAAACAAAACAACAACAACAACAAAAACCCAGAATAGCCAAAATAATCCTGAACAATAAAGTATGTTTGGAAGGAATTACCATCCCTGACCTCAAGCTGTACTACAGAAAAATAATATTAAAAACTGCATGGTATTGGTACAGAATCAGACATACTGATAAATGGAACCAAATCAAAGACCCAGAAATAAATCCAGGCACCTATGGACCTTTGTTTTTTTGACAAAGAAGTCAAAACCATATAGTTGAAAGAAGAAAGTATCTTCAACAAATGGTGCTGATCTAACTGGATGTCTACATGTAGAAGAATGCAAATAGATGCATATTTCTCACCCTACACAAAGCTCATGTTCAAGTGGATCAAGAACTTCAACATAAAACCAGATACACTAAATCTCATAGAAAAGAAAATGGGAAATAGCCTTGAACTCACTGAAACAGGAGACAATTTCCTGAATATAACACCAATGGCTCAGAGTTTAAGACCAACAATAGATAAATGGGACCTCATGAAACCAAAAGGCTTTCATAAGGAAAAGGACACTGTCAATAGGAGAAAGTGGCAGCCTACAGATTGGGAAACATCTTCACCAACCCTATATCTTACAAAAGGCTAATATCCAAAATTTACAAAGAATTCAAGAAGTTAGACTAAAGAACCCAAATAACCTTATAAAAACTGAGACACAGAGATAAATAGAGAGATCTCAAATGACCAAGAAACACTAAAAGAAATGTTCATAGTCCTTAGTTGTTAGGTAAATGCAAATCAAAATAGCTATGGGATTCTATCTTACACTGGTCAGAATGACTAAGATCAAAAACTCAAGTGATTGCATATGCTGGTGAGGATGTGGAACAAGGGGAACACTTCTCCATTGCTGGTGTGAATGCAAACTTGAACAATCACTTTGGAAATCAATTTGGTGATTTCTCAGAAAACTGGGAATAATTCTACCTCAAGACCTGGGCATACACCCAAAATATGCTCTACCATTTCTCAGAGATGCCTGCTCAACTATATCATAGTAGCATTATTCATTGTAACCAGAAACTGGGAACAAGCTAGATGTCCCTCAACTGAAGAATGGGTAAAGAAACTGTGGTAAATCTACACAAAGAAATACCATTCAACTATTAAAAACAAAGACATCATGAATTTTTCAAGCAAATGTATGGAACTTGAGAATATCATCCTGAGTGGGTAACCCATGTACAAAAAGACATACAGGGTATGTACTCACTTATAAGTGGATATTAGCCATAAAGTGAAAAATAACTATGGTATACTCCACAGAACTAGAGAAGCTAAGCAAGAAGTAAGGAACAAGTCAGGATGATTGACTCTCACTTAGAAGGGGGAATATGAGGCAGATGGAACAAGGAGCTGTTCTTATTTTTTTATATCCACAAGCTAGTCAATTCCTAAGCTTTAATCTCTGAGGTAATATTCCTTTGACAATCTGAAAGCCATAGTCCACAAATCCTAATCCTTGCCTTGGCATGGGTTCATAGGAGGAGATGGAGTCATAGGAGGCAGACAGAGAGAACTGGGTGGGAGAGAGGATGGAGAGGGGAATTGGGCTGGGGTTCATGATCAGCTATAAGGAGGGCAGGAGAGATGGCTAGATAGCCATGCTAATGAATGGACATCTGCAATTGACTGGGACACCCTCTTCTGGCAAATGTAGACACTACACACAGGTAATGACACATATATGCAGGAAAATCTCCCATATACATAACTAAATTAACCTAAAATATACTACAAAATGAATATATAATAGAGAGCAAATGAATGTTTATGCATATAAGTAAAATTCTACTTAAATCTGACACTCTTCCTTTTTATTACATATTAATTTACTCTCTCTCTCTCACTTTCTCTCTCTCTCTCTCTCTCTCTCTCTCTCTCTCTCTCTCTCTCTCTCTTGTGTGTGTGTGTGTGCCATATTTCATGCTGTACTTTGGAGGTCATAAGACACTTTGCATAACTTGGCTGTCTTTTCCCACTATGTAGGTTTCAGGGATTGAACTCAGGTTATCAAGACTGGCAGCAGCAGCTACCCTTACACACCGAGTCATATCATAGGACTCAAGTCTTGATGTTTATGGATATTTCTCCCTGGTTTTTCTCCATAGACACATTTTTTTGAGGAATTTTTAACATTTTCATCTTCAACCTCAATGTCTCTAAATCATGATCATTGCTTCAGCATAATAAATAATATTCAATTGTATACCAGATATTTTTATGTCAAATCTGATGGTCATGAAGTTAAAAGTAGCATACCCATAAAGATCTAGGCTTACCTGCCCAAAGCTCACAGCCATCATAGGTATATTGTGACTGCAGTTATATGAAGTTATGGTAACTGAATACTGAGTTGTCATAGCTGATCCATTTAATTTGGTCCGAATAACTTGAAAATGCCTTAAAAATATTTCTTTGTTTGCTAGTGCTGGAGGTCTCCTCTTGGGCATTTCTGGAAAAAGTTGGAAATAAGATTACAGTGTAAGTTTTTGCTCTGTTATTGTTATAATTTCTTGTGTATGAATCAAACTTAGTAAATGGATAAATGATGCTATGACATAGAAATAAAATTTTCACTTATAATAGTAGCACTTAAGTCTCCATAAAATGACTCAACATACCATCCAAGACAGAGACTGTAGGTGTCTGTCCAATGTACACTGCATCCACATAAATGGACTGAAATTCTGATGATTTTTGTAAGCTAATCCTTTGTAGAGAAAAACTTGTTCCAGCATATTTGGTTTGTAAGAAATCTAGAAGATCTATGCAAGTGTAGGTCCACCTGAAATACATTGAATAATTAGGTGTTTATATTTCTCTCTCTCTCTCTCTCTCTCTCTCTCTCTCACACACACACACACACACACACACACACACACAGTCTAAATGGTGTTACAATTTAAAGAACAGTGGGCTAAAGAGAGGACTCTACTTGGAAAATGCGTATTGCACAAACAAAGGTATCTGAGTTCAGGTCCCCAACATTCTTTTAAAATACTGGTGCCACACTCTTTAATGATAGTACTGGAGAGCAGAAACAGGAGGAGCTCTGGAGTTGATTGTCTTTAAACTCTAGCCCACCTGGTGAACTCAAGGTTTACTTTAAGACTCCATCTCAAAAATCACATGGAAAGTGACTAAAGAAAGTGCCCAATGTTAACATTTGTTGTTTACATACATACACTTCCACATGTTCCCACGGGAACATGTACACAAATATATGAACAAATGCTACCTCCTAAATTTTATAAAACAAATGATTTCACTTTCAGTAAAAGATTAGTGTTGTGTGCATACACAGATATTTTTGTAGCCTTGGCATTAGCTATAGAGATGTAAAATAACCTTTTATCATATGTAGGAAGTTAATAAATGCATTAATAAAAAGAAGTTAGAGTAAAATTAGCTATTATGTTAAATATGTGGAAAATAGAAGAGAAATTTTTTTTCTAATTTTAGTGGAAATGCTTTGAGTTTTCCCTTTTGATACATAATGTTGCCTATAGGCTTATCATATGTGTCCTTTCTTAAGTTGTGACATATTCCTTGTATTACTAATCTCTTTGGGAGTTTTATCATGAAGAGATTTTGGATTTTGTCAAGAGTATTTTCTGCATCTATTGTAAGTGTCTTGTGATTTCTGTTATTTAGCCTATTCATGTGGTGCATTATGTTTACTGATTTGCATATGGTGAGTTGTTCGTGTACCTCTGAGATGAAGCCAACTTGATCATGATGAGCAAAAGAAATGAGACCATCATTATAATATATATATATATATATATATATATATATATATATATATATATATATATATATATATATACTTGTTTGAACCCGTAATGTGTCTTACTTATTTCCAGAAGCAAAGTTATATTCAAATTGCATATCAGCACTTCTAATGATCTTGCCACTGTCTTGATACTTGAACTTGAGACCAATGTAGTTGGCCAGAGATCCTTTGTATGCTAAACACAACTACAGAAAAATAAGAAAGGAGTCAATAACAACATTTTACAATTATTTTTTATTACAACAATTCAATCAATACAATGCAAATCAGTATATATTTATTGAACCATTTTATGTAGAGTATACAAGAACATTAAGAACAAAACAAACCAGTATATTTTGACCAATTAGCTGTCAAAGAATTGGGAACTTCCTCTTATGGAAGACAAGACTTAACACTGTCTTTGTGTATTTTGATGCTATTTCCTTTTTAAAATAGAAGATATTTTACACCCTATGAGAATGAGTTATCTATAAATTCCAGCTAAAATTTATGAATAAAATATCTTATAAAAGTGTAAGATAAAGCATAAAACATGATGATATATTTTCCTCTTGCTATTGCTCTCTCTCCCTCCTCCTCTCCTTTTTTTTTTTCTTCTGAGAATCTCCAGGAGAAAGATCACAGAAGCCGGTATATGAATCATTACTCCTGTCCAACATGACATGACTCAAAACGGCAAGCACTTTTCTTAGTCTTAAATTTTCATGAAATTATATTAGCCGGGTATTTCCCAGATTCAATTAGCATATAGCTTTCACACGCTCACCTGATTATAAGGAAATAATAAAATGTCTCCATATGGTGATTTGTTTGGCTTAACATCTGTCGAGTCAAAAAGAACAGCTGGGTTTTTCAGGGAGTAACGGCCACAATATGCATCTGTTTCTGCTGTCTTCTGCCCTCTATTAATATGTTCCTATAGAAACAACATTTCAAATAAAAGTGTGACTTTTTGTCTTGCTTTTCTTACAACATCTACAACTAAGTTATTCAAGGTCTTACCTTAACCCCCTTCTTTTTTCAGTACTGTAATTTAAAAAAAATCTCTCCCACCTATGAAATTCTTCATATATTCATTCTGATCCTTATTTGTACAATTCATTGTACCTCTATATGTCTGTTTTCCAAATCCTATTATCTTTCTTATACTATAGGCTAATTAAAGATATTTATTCATTTTCCATAAGAGTTTGTTTAGTAATTATCCTGTAGCAGTATTTTTGTTTGTTTTGTTTTTATTTTATTTTTTATAATTCAAGTGATGAAGAGCACTATTTTTATGAAGGGGGTAATAGCTAAGGATTCTGTTACTCATAATGAGAAGCATCTAACTCATATAAAAGCAATCCCACCAGAAGAAGTAAAACACGGTCAGCTTTTAGATGGAACACAGGGTTCCCAAGGAAGAAGGAGCTAGAGAAAGTACCCAAGGAGCTAAAGGGGTCTTCAACCCTATAGGTGGAAGAATAACCATGAACTAACTAGTACCCCCTGGGCTCGTGTCTCTAGCTGCATATATAGAAGAGGATGGCCTAGTTGGCCCTCAGTGGGAAGAGAGGCCCCTTGGTTATGCAGACTTTATATGCCCCAATACAGGGGAACGCCGGGGCCAGGGGGTGGGAGCGGGTGGGTAGGGTAGCAGGGCCGGGAGGGGGGAGGATATAGGGAACTTTCTGGATAACACTTGAAATGTAAATGAAGAAAATATCTAATAAAAGTTGAAAAAAAAAAGATAAATAGGAGTTGTTCAAATCAGAGAAAGGATCAACAGACTTCAGAGGATAAACATCTGTGTGATTCATCAAAGACAGAAGGACCCTGGTGTTGGAAAATATATATAGCTGAAGTTAAGCAGAGCACAGAAATGAATGCTGGGATGGTGATGGGAAATACAGTAGTGAGGAATGGAACGTAATCCTTACATTTATTAGGATTACATTCATTAGGATTACATTAGGATACATTATACACACACACACACACACACACACACACACACACATTAAGTTGTGAAAGCTGCCATTAAGCTGTAAAAATTACATTCTATCACTAATGACTCTATTAATGTAAAGTATCATTCATAACTAATTCTAGATTATTGATTTCATTAAATTACTTAGACCCTATATTTTATCTTTGAGTATGTGTGTGTGTGCATGAATGATTTGTGCACATGCATGATTATGTGTGAGGTGTACATGTGTCATGGCACATTATTAGAGTTCAGTCCACATCTTCCACCTTCTTTGAGACAGAAGCTCTTTTCTGTTGCATATACATGCTACCAGGTGTGAGTTTCTGGAGATTTTCATCTCACTATACAAGCACTGAGACTACAGAAATTCAACTGCCATGTCGGGCTTTACATGGGTTCTGGGAATACGAACTCAAGTTCTCACATGTTTACAAGTGTTCCATTCACTGGTTCCTCTCCCAAAACCTAAGTTTGATATTCTTGAAGTGTCACTTAGAAAGAATGTACATATAGCTTCCTCAAGTATTCAGATGAAAAAAATAGAACGTTATTTTTAAAAATATTTTTATTTATATACTAAACAAAATTTTTTATCTTATCAAGAAACAAACAAGACTTAGAGATGCACTGTAATAATTGACTAAATGTTTTCAAAAAGAGTAAGAAAAGGAATTTACTGTAACTCATTCTATAATTTATTCCAATACAAACTATATGGTCTGAAGCCAGTGAGGAAGGGAACATATTCTTCAGTCATGTGGAAAAAACACATAAACAAAACCAAAAGTTCTCATCTTTATCCATCATGTCCACTGTCTACAATGAAAGCACTGTTTTCTTCTTAGCTTTAAGGAAGATGCAAAATGGAACCTTGCAGCTTGACTCAGAATAGTACTAACAACTAATGCTAATTCAAGAAAAAAATAATCAGAAAATCTTAAACACTCATGGGAAATTTTATTCAGTCCCTTTTGAGGTTCACTAAATACTACATACCAGTTCAAAATCAGTTTCGTAGTCTCTGAAGTATTTCACTAGAAATCCTTCTTCCAGATGTGCTATTTCTGGTGGACACTTGGCACTCACCATCTCTTCCACAGCTGCCAGAAACTAAATAAGGAGTATGTGCTTTAGTAGCTTCTTTCTAATGAATTTAGGGCATTAGTAACTCTACTATTAATTTGACAAATTGGTTTTCTATTGGAATATTTTCATGAGATAATTCCCATGTGAGCCATAATTAGGATACTTTTATCTATAATTTTGTAAGAATTTTCAATCTAATATGTGATTTCTTGAAGTGTCCTTTGACCTTATCAAGAGGTTTTTTTTTTAAGGGGAATTATGTTCAATTGGCTATTATTATATTATTTTTATATACTGCAGGCATTTTATTAACTAGTGTTTTAAGGACAACAATAATAAAGAAATAAAAATTACCTAATTAAATATATTCCAAATAAATGTTCCCTAATTAATTCAAAATTTCCTAGGAAAAACTATATCCTCAAATATTTTTCAAGAGAATATATCAAACTCTGTGTGCCTAAACCTCCAATTATCTAAAATACTAAATATTTTGGATTAAAAGGGAATTATTATGTACTCATAAGTCTTATAACCTTCACATCTATTTGTCTAGCAAAACACAAAAAATGATTGTTGCTTAGGAATTAAAGGCTTAAGGCAATTCATAATATTTAATCCCCAAGCAAATACTAATTGAAACTCACTGCACAGATAATTTACAAGACTGGGCAATGGACAAGCATGCTTTCTTTAAACACATCCCCCACTCCACCCCTATGTGGCATGGGTTATTCTTTGACAGGGATTTAAATTTTTTTTAATTCTTATTTTCTCAGTCATTGGCATATTACCTCCCTTCTTTTCTTACAGTGAATTGGCCAAGGCAGTAGCAGAATATATTATTACATTGCCTTTAAGTATTATTTATAAAAGATAATTATTAACTGGGTTTGTTTTCAATAAAAATAATGAAGTATTTAAGTTTCATAATAAAGTCTTTGCTGTCATTTATCTCTAAAGGTCTCTTCTACTTGCACATAAAAAAAATGGGTTTAGGGTGAAGGAGAATACTGGTGTGAGTAGGGCCATAAATGCTCCCCACATAAGCATAGAATGTTGGAGATTTGCGATCCTTTGTCCAGAAAAATGAGTGGTCACACTATATTATCTCTGAACCCCCATGAGACAGAATCATTTATGATATACATTTCATCAAATTAACCAAATGTGAAGTGATTTTTACTGATATCTTGAAACAATGTCCTTTCACATCTGTCTATAAATGGTCAGTGGGAATTGTGAAAGGATCCAGAAGAGATATGTAGTAGAATGTTCATGGAGCATACTTCAGCTTCTGATGACTCTGGGGTAAGGGGCTTAGAAGCAATCCCATCCCAGTTTAATGTGAACGTCTCCAAATTGGGTTTTCCTTTGGTTTGTTCTGTGATACTCAGCGTAACATTACTTCCTTCAAATACTTCATAACCAAGCAGATCAAAGTCTCCTGTATGAGGTACCAAATAGAAATTTAAAATGATAATGAAATGATACACATACATCAAAAAGAGACATTCAACTGTAACCAAACTGATTGTATTTGGAGTTGCATTAACATAAAAGAAGGAGGAATTGAGAAATTCAAAGAGTCTTTCAGTAGGGCAGATTTAGTCACAGAAGAAACAGCCAAAATAGCATTTGATTCATTTAAATGCTACTTATGGGTTAAGAGGAAGCATTATAAGAAGAGCAGGTTACAATAGAATCAGGCAGTATAGAGCACCAGGATATTCAAAACATTAATTTAGTCTTTTTAGATGTAAATGTTTACTGCAGAACATTTAGTAAACACTATTTACTAAACATCTATTTAGTGCGGAAAACTGCTAGTTTGTTGGCTGTCAATAGAGTATAAAGTTAATTCCCAATAACAGCTTACATGCAAGAGCTTGTGTATAAGGTGCCACTTTGTATCCAAGTAAGGCCTTCAATTCCACTGTCCTTCTCTATTGAGTACAGTATTGTACATATACCCTGCTAGATTTTATCATGTATTTCTTAAGGTCTCCTAAAGCTTCAAAGTCTCTCTGTGATCTAAAATACAAGTGAAACACAGCTTACCTCTAGCTGATACAAAGGTAATTGTGTAGATATAGCTCTGGAGATCCCTCTTGCTGGTCACTTGAACTGAATCTGGCTTTATAGACCAAAGGTCATTTAAGGCTGATTTTAACATGAAGTCAGAAGCATCAGCAGGCAGCCAGACTTCGGATGAATTTAAAAAGGAAAACAGAAAATTGAAGTCTTTCTAGACTATTGCAGCCGAAAATAATATCTTTTATTTAAATTTATTCTTGGTCACATTAAAATTAACAAGCAGAAGATTGATGAAGATAGTAATATTGACTGTTGAATTGGTTAGTATTGTCTTTGATAAAAGACATAAAAATAACTATTTCATGCACTAATTGATAATTCTGACTTAAGGCAATAAAACATAGGTGTCTAGGATTATAAGTAGTTTAAGATTTATTAATATAGAAATACATTATTGACTGACAAATTAGTATTTTGTAGATGTGTTACTAAGAAAAGTTGAAAGATGTGTTTATTCCCTATTATAATAAATTTAATTCCTAGTTTCTGAACTTATACATGGGAGTCAAATGCATATAAATATGCATATGCTTTTAGGTGTAAAAGTATTATTATGCTTATAAATAAATGCATTGGGATATGCCTGAAATTTGCTTGCTATCTTTTAATCTCAGTTGAACCCTTTCTTTATAATATCTTTTTTCTCCTTTGTCTAGCACACTATTGAAGCTATAGTTTCTAAATTATCATTATGCTAGAATGAGTACTTTATACATATGTTTATACATAAAGGCAAATAATTCTCTTGTTAGTATAGCTACCAGTCTTTTCCATGTTGTAGATGAATCTGTATTGGGAAAGTGAACATGAGTTAGCTCCCACACACGGGCTGGTTACTGTGACCTGCTGGACTTCATTAGTCACATCAGCTGTCTCCCAGTTTTCTAATGTTATCATCTATTTTCCAAATAAAGAAAGCAAATTAATATACAGACATAAACAAACTTTAAATAATTGTAACTTGGCTATTCAGTGCCTCTCACCTGCTCTACTGTACTGTAAATGATATTTAACAACATGTTTAAATGAGTATTATAAAATAAAAGCCTTATGGTTCTAATATACATATTTCAAGAAGAAACATAATTACTACAAAATTACATTCTTAACACATAAAATGTAATAACTTAATGGAGCCTGTCCTCATACATTTACTCCTTTAAAGGATAGGGAGTGAACCCAGAGCCTCACAAATGTTAGCCAAATATTCTAGTGACAATCCTCAGTATTGGACACTGAATTTCACAGTAAAGTGAATCTATTATCACAGCAAACCTGTACTTCTGGGATAACTGTTGACTGAGATTTGATGACTTGTTCTTCATTTAGTGCATCTCCTGTCTGCTGTTCAGTAAAGACATTTTTATACTGGTACAGTCCAACATCAACAAAAGCACTTAATGTATACTCTTGCAGCAAGATTTCAATGTAATACCTAGGAAATAGAGTAAGACGATAAATATTTTCCTCAAAACATGTCATAAAATGTTTTTTCCAAAAAGATGAATGTCAAGAATTCAAATAAAGGTTATTAAATTATAAATTAATAGAGACAGTACTAGCCCCTATCCTTAAGAAGCTGAAGCAAAAACAATGGCAGACCGTGACAATAACTCCCTGGAACACAACACTGAGGACAGGAATGGTTTAAATGAAGAAGCTTAGAGCTGCAGGGAGAAAAGCAACGAGGCTACATTTATCTCATGACCGCTAGAACAGTGGATGTATGGCCCGAGGTAGAAAGTTCTCAATATGGTTTACATCTTATGTGTTCTTCAAACAGTCAAATGATAAAAATGTGGTGGAGAGCCTATGGCACTATTAGGGTAATGAAGCCTTGAACAGGGGGAGCAAAGTAGAAGAAAGTCTTTGAGGACATATTCTAGTGAAAGTATACTGAGCCTCTCTTCCTCTATCCCCATCTCTATCTTTTCTTTTTCTTCCTGGGTACAGTGAGGTGAATAGACTTTCTCCACTCATTACACACTTTCTGCCATGGTGTACTGGACCAGCAATAAGATCTAGGGACCATGACTTAAAACATCTGAAACTGTAGTGGGTTTGGCCTAATGTTTATTATATGTAAATTTTGATTCCCAAAAATGTTTGTGCAAGAAGCTGCACATCTATATATAAGATACTGGGGAGCTTGCTTCCAATTGGTTCTAATTGATAAGTAATGTTGTCCACAGCTAATGGCTGGACAGGGCAGAGGTAAGACTTTCAGAATTCCCAGGCTAGGGATAGAGAGGAGGGAAGAAGAAAGAGATCTGCCATGTCAGTAGAAGGAGAGGAAAGATGTCATGCTTGAGAAGGTACAGGACAGAAAACATAGTCACCATGTAAAAGTCGGAGAATAGAGGCCCCCAAGAGTGCTGCCTGACTGGGTCCAGAACAACAAAGATGAAATACAGATTTTAGTAAATAATGACTTGGAAACACCAGAGGGAGGCGGATTAGCATTGTGAAGGTTAGGAAGTCACCCAGATCTTAAGCTGTTTAAGACTTATCAAAATATAAAAGCTGTGTGTGTGGGTCTTTTATTCAGGAACTCAAAACATCGGGGTGCATAGGGAAACATGCACCACAGCTGGGACCAATTTGAGCATTTAATTGGGTACTGCTACAGTTGGCACCCAACATGTGAAACAATATAATCTTTCTTCTAATTTAAACCTACCTCCTCAGTTTAATGTCAGTATTTTTGAAAATATAGAACTGAATTTATCAAACACTATGGAAAATAAGCAATTATAAAACCTTTATAGCACAGGATATGGAACCTATAGATTGGTGAATGCTTGGCAAACTTGTTACAGTGAACAATGAACCCAGCTTTTGAAAACGATTAACTCTGTAAATTAAGCCAATAGACCATTGTGTATACGAATAAAAGCAAGTTAAATGCTTTAAAGTATAAGACTGTATTGTAAATGACACACAGTAACTTAAATGCAAGGAAAAACACCCTTACTCTTTTCCTTTCTGAAGATGAATTTCATCTGATCTTTGTGTTGAATTTGAAAAATAAGTGTTGGCATTTCCAGAATAGTATGCAATCCTCACCTTATTCCAGAAAGAGAAAAGGAAAATTCAGACTAAAACTTTTCAACAATTAATTATCATTTATCATGACTTCAATTTTAGAAATTTTATCAGTAGGAAAACGTGAAAATCTGTATTTTTCTTCTAAGGTCTGTTACTCACGAACAATATGAACTTTAAAAAAATTATGGGGAGGAGAGTGGCAGGATCAGGTGTAGTGAAAGAGAACAGAAATTGGTCTCTGGCAGGTAGGGAGCATCTCTAGGAGGCACTGGAGACCTGAGACTGGAGAGGCCCACTAGAGTATAGAGGTGATTCTAGGTGAAACACCTAGCGAGTGGGGGACATGGAGCCTGAAGTGGCCCCCTCCTATAGCCAGGCAGGACTCCCAGTAAATATATAAGGACAGCAACCCACCCACAAGACCTTTGACACAAAATGTGTCTTCCCTACAAGATGTGCCAATAGCATTTTGCATGTTCCCTACCTTGTCCTCTGTGCGCCCAGTTTGACTGAAATAAATAGCATAGCGGTCATCACCTCTGATATAAAACCTATAAACATCAGAATCTGGAGGCACCAAAAATCCACTGATGCGTGCAACAAATGTGTCTTGCTCTATAGGCCAAACATAGGAAGCAGAATCTGTCCAAGTGGCACCCATGTACCCTGGGGTATGCTCATTGTATTCAAGTATATCTTCAAGATGTGCTGGCTGGCTATTATTCCAGACCTCAACCTTTAGTCCTCTTCCACCTAAATATAAGGCAAAAGATGACATTATTCATCAAGATCATGATGCAATGTCTCTATGAGCCACTTGGTGATAGTTATTGGGATTCTGTATGAACTTGCATTTTATAGCAGGCATGTAAACAGTTACACAGACCCTACATTCATCTGATCCTAGAGCCAGTGTGCTGTTAGAGAATTCTATTCTTTATTATCGCTTACTTTTCAGAGTTGATAATCACCCATATTAAACATGGAAATGACAGTATGGATACCATGCATTGTACATTTTAAATATTCCATACCTAATTTCTTTAGGTAAGATGACAACATGTAGTTAGTTGTACTATGCAGCTCAACTGTATGACTTATGTTTCATGAAGTAAAGACTCGAAGCTTCAAAACTGAAACCATTCGGTTACAAAAAACTTGGCCTGATTATTTTCTCTAGTGAAAGTTATTCTATGACTGACTTGCAAAGTCAGTAGTAAAAGTACTGACATTAGGTTTTAATATTTCTCTCAGTATTTGTTTTCTTTGTTTTTGCTTCTTAAAACATTGATTCTAAGCCAAGATATCACTTGTCATCAGATAGAATCAAAAAGGTAATATTCTCAATTAGGTACCTACAATTTGTAGATTTACATGTCACCTGCTTCTTGTATAGGGTCAAGAGGGAATATTTCTGATTCAGTGTAACTACATGTGTTTGATAAACTCTGAATTAATCTTTTTTTCAATCAGAAAGGAATTGTCAAACTCTTTTGTCTTCGATTTTTCCTAAAAAATGTAACACTACCAGGCGCACACCTTCCTTTAGTAGCCTTCAGTTTGGTTGCATCTGGGAAATAGTGGCTAATCCTCTTCATTTGAATTTGCTGGGGGAAAGAATACTTGAGCCAGTGAAAGTCAGCCATTTACATGTCAGTGTTCACTGATACACAACTTTCCCTGAATCATCCATCACTGATGAGAAAGTTGTGTTGTAAATTAAGAACTTCTACCCAGCATTCAAATCAGAAAAATCTAGGAGGTTACAAATAACAATGTGTTATACTACAAACACCAATGACATGATAAAGAACAGATTTCCCTCTGTTCAAAAGATTTGTGACTGCTGGTACTGTCAGCCATTTAAAGATGCAAAACACAGGGTGGCCATGCCTGGAAATTTTAAACAGATATAACAAGAAAGATCGAAAAGAACTTTGAATTGTGTTCCTTTCTTCTAGTTTTATGCCAGATCATTCTAAAGCAGTAATATTTAATCTCCCACATTTATAGTTTTAAGCATGCAAAAAGTATTTTTAATCTTTTTATAAAAAGCATTATTTCTTATTTTTGAGATTATACTTCAGTTACAGCATTTCTCCCTTTTTCTTCCTCAAAGTCCTTCTATACACCCCTTACCACTCTTCTCTAAATCATGCCTCCTTTTCATTAATTGATATTGCATGCATGTTTATACACATATATTCCTAAACATGACCTCCATGGTATGCATAAAGTTACTTATATACATGTTTTCAGGGATGACTGTTTGGTATTGGATAACTATTTGGTGCGCTCTTCCTGGGTGAAGACAAGTTCTCCCAGTGTTAGCCTTCCTTAATTGCCTGTAGCTTTTTGTGCATTGTTGAGGCCTTGTGGGCTATTAAAATTTCCACAATGGCTGTGCCGATCGATAGTCAGTAAGCAGAGTGGAATTTAGAGAAATGTACCATTTCATTTTTTTCAATAAAGTTCGTTTTACAAAGAGATGTAGATGTTAGAAGCTGGGCTTGGTTTTCCTCCACAGTTATAGCTTTGATGTAGCTACTTTAATACACACATTTTCTGGGCTACAGAGTTGGCCCAGTTGAAAAAGTGCCTGCTATAAAAAATATCTAAGAACCTATAAAAGCTGGAAAGGTTTGAGGAAATTTATTCAAATTCCTAAAAGTTCAGCTGATATTTTTAACCTAAGAATATATGCCAGTAATATTTTTTTTTCTGCAGATACAGAAACTGCAATTCTCAGTTTTGGCAACTTACCTGGATACGTAGCTTTGAGGACATGTGGTTTGGGAGGTGTCTTGCAGGATATAGTATTTTCTGTGACATTCAAAATATCACAGGCTTGACCTATACAAAAGCAAAATATAGAACTTATATGAACAGTCTTTCGAATTCAAAACACACCAGCCTATCCTAAAAACGCTTTTTAAAGTACTTATTAGATTTATTAATTTTAATTTATGTTTGTTTGCCTGCATGTATGTTAGTCTACCACATGCTTGCTTGATGCTTGGAAAGGTCAGAAAAGGGCACCAGATTCCCTGGAACTGGAGTTATGAATAGCTGTGAACCATCATTTAGGTATTGGAAATTGAATCTGGGTCCACTGCAAGAGCATCGAGTATTCATAATGCCTGAACTATTGCTCTAGCCCTAGAAATGCTTTTTTACTGAAAAAAAATCTATAATCAAATGGCAAAGCTAGGGTTTCTATACACTCTCCAGCAAGCTTGTTATTCACTTGCTTTTACACTTCCACAAAAAGAAAAATTACTTCCTGGCAAGATATCACAAATCTGAGATAGGAAATTTCATTATTTCTGAGGAAAATATGGAAAAAAAGAGGATAAAACTACATGTAAGTATCCAACATGTCATTTCTGAGTCCAAAGGAAAGACTTCAATTTTGCTTTTTTACTGAGAATTAGATATAAAAGAAGTTGAGATTGTGTGAAAGTAGAGGATTGCCAATGTTCTTAAGTGGAAACTTGGTACCTTCATTCAAGTTCTCCAGCAATTTATAAATGGTGTTTTAATAGGTAGACCTAGCGCCAAACAGACAAGGGTCCAGGAGGAACAGTAGCACCTCCATGTAAATACACTCGCACTGCAGTTAGTAAAAGAACCAATAGTTTAGACTCCAACATATGCCTCACATAAGGCCAATCCATGCTGAGTATTTTCAAAGCAGCAATCACAGGCTATAGAGTTTGAACAAGGAGGCTATAGAAATAGAAGTATATCTTTGCCAAAGTTTCATTTGGTGGCCTGGAATATTTAAACTTCAGATACATCAATTTGGCAGAGTCACAGATAGGGACCTTAAAAGGCAACAAATGACTGGAAAATAGGGCTAGAGCAGGGACTTATGTGCCCTGTGCACAGGCAAATATCTGTCCCCTGCCTATCAAGTAATGTGATGCCATTGTAACTCAGTGGGAGGAGCCTCACCACTACATTGATCTAAGAATCCTTAATGGTTGAGTAGTTCCTTTTCCCAGGAGAGATCTAGACAAATGACAGTGATGTGTTAGCAGAGAATCAAGCTCCATTTGCCTTTAAAAACGTAGCACATTAATGATCTTCCCAAGGCCAATAGCACCAATAATTACTGCTAACGCTTGAAGAGTGCAGGAAAAGTGTCAAGAATACCTCCAAATGATAACTAAAATCTCCTCATTACTAGCAAAGTCATTGAAAGAAAGGTAAGTGCAGCTCCAAAGGGATGTTTAAGAGAATGTCCTGGAGGGGTGTCTTCAGCTGTGGTGAGGAACTGGAGGATGGTAGACAGCATGCTCTCCGGTTTCATACTCGGAGCTCAAATCCCAGTCGAACAAGGTTACAATGAGAAGACTATTATGCTCCAGAACCAAATAATTAGTGAAAGTAGCCAGCTTTAAATAGACAGCAACCATGATGAAGAGGCAACTTTGCATCCAAATTGCCAAAGAGCAAGCAGGATTTGTTCGTACAAGTAGTACGAGACAAAGTTTGGAGCTAAATGAAAGGATGGACCATCCAGAGAGTGCCCCACCCGGGTGGTCCATCACATAATCAGCCACCAAATGCAGACACTACTGTACACACCAGCAGGATATTGCTGAAAGGACCCTGATATAGCTGTCTCCTGGCAGGCTTTGACAGTCCCTGACAAATACAGAAGTGGATGCTCACAACCATCTATAAGGCAGAGCACAGGGTCCCCAATGTAGGAGCTAGAGAGAGTACCCAAGAGCTGTAGGGGTCTGCGACCCTATAGATGGAACAACAATATGAACTAATCAGAACCCCCAGAGCTCATGTCTCTAGCTGTATATGTATTAGAAGTTAGCCATTACTCGGGAAGAAAGGCCCTTGGTCTAACAATGTTTATATGCCCCAGTACAGGGGAATGCCAGGGCCAAATAGTGGGAGGGGGAGGGTAGAGGAGCAGGGCGGGGGTGGGTATAGGGGACTTTTGGGATAACACTTGAAATGTAAATGAATAATTTCTCTAATAAAAAAAGTATAAAAAATACCTCCAACCAGCACCCTCACTGGGAGATCAGTCTGATCGAAGAACTGCCCGTGTATTGTCAATATTGTGCCACCTTCAGTGCTGCCTTTTGATGGTGAGACCATCACGACCTCTGAGGAAAAACAGCACATTTGTAAAATGTTGTAAATATCACACATTAATCCAACTTGTTTCATTTTCCAAAGATTTCCATATATCCTAGTTAGATTGTCTAATACAAGAAAGATTCAGAGGGCCTCAAATGGATGGCGAATGAATTAATTCCAGCTTTCACTGATGCGGTCCAGCAAAGAGGCAGATAACACAGCCCTGACAAAATCCTCATGAGTGGAGAGTGACTGGTACTAAAGAGATACTGACACGCTGAAGGTTGAGAAAAAATAGACACAACCCGAATTGGGCACAAACAGCCTTCCCACCCCCAAAGCACAAAGAATTAAAGTTTAAGAACCTCTCTTCCCACAGAATCTTGAGGCACACGTATTTGGAGCACAACGTGTTGGTTTGGTGTGATGTTATTATATAACCCTGGTGGGCCTGGTACTCAGTATGTAACCATGGCTGACCTTGAGATCACTGCACAGCTCCAGCCTCACATTCTGAGCTCCAGGATCACAAGCGTGAGATATGTTAGGCATTGGACTAACATCTGATATTTTCTCAAAAGATAAATACATTTAACTATGTGTGTGTGTATGTATATGTATGTATATATATATATATGTATATATATATATATGCACATATATATGTATGTATGTGTGTATGTATATGTATGTATATATATATATATGTATATATATGCACATATATATGTATGTCTGTGTGTATGTATATATAGTATATGTATATGCATGTACATATTACAGAAAGGTTTAGCTATATTATTAAAACAACCCAGTCCAAGACATACAATAAATCATTAATAATTGCTTCCATAAGTATTTTATCCTTGTATTTACATATAATCTATAATATTTGGATTTATTATTTTCTAAAATTGCCTCAATCTCAGGATAACTTATTATTTCATAATTCTATACATTATCGTTACATGTGAATTTGCAGTAACTAAGTTTGAAGGACAAGTCAAGATCTTCCACAGTCAATTGATTTGATCACTCACACTCTTTCCTCATATTTTTAATGTCCTGGAAATCTTAGCCTATCCCATTACTCCTGCCCTCAGAAGAAGGGCAGTCCTCCTGGTAGACTTGATATTTGCTTCTGACAGTCTCTTGGGAGTAGTTTAACCTGAGGTTCCTTCAAACTAATTAAATCAAATTAAAGTTTGCTAAGGGATTTTTGTGGACCACACTGAGAGCACAAGCCTCTGGATATTGGCATGTGGTTGAGATTCAGAAATTTGCAACCCTCAACCAACAACTAAAGTCAAGGCCAGTGTGTTCCAGTGCTCTCTCTGTTAGTGAGATGAGTTTATGTTCCAACCTTAAACTAAGAATTCCTAGCTCTTTGTTAGGCTCTTAATTGCATGCCCTCCTTGTGGGTCTTGCTCATTTCCTAGAAGTACATAAATTTATTCTATACCTTACTGTCATTACTATACTTTGTTGGATGAAATGTAGTGGACAGCATCTCTCTCACTCAAACATGAGGGAAATGTCACATACCTGGATATGTTTGAAACATTGAAATTTTATTGAGAGATGAAACAAAATATGTCATTTTCTCTGGGAAACTCCTGTTGAAACAAACAAACAAAAAAAAGGTAAAGTCCTTTGTTTTAAAAAATGAGTTTTACTGAAGGTTTTATTATTCAATCTCATTACTACGCTGATAGAAACTATGGCACGGCCTGCAAGGTAGCAAGGCAGAGCCACTGGAGGAAGACAATTGAATGAATGTTCCGTATCCTCTTTTGCTCTGTGTTATACATGTATATGAGTTTCTGAGAACTTAATAAATTGCATACTCCAAATATCTACCTTTTATTCCTAAAGGCAACTTTCAGAATCCTTTTTCTTTTTTTGCAAAAGTATGAAGGCTGAACAAAGCAGGAAGACTTGATGTATATAGCTGGGCTCTTCCCCAAGTCACCCTACACTGTCCCTTTGCCTAGCATCCCCTAGGATGTATGAACATTGAGTTAAGCATGCTCAGTATGTTGTGTCATCTGATCTCCAAATAAGCTAGCTATGTGTGTGGGGGGGTGAAGATCAAAGAATTAATTTAATCAAGGATACCAAGCCACTAAGTGGAAGAACCAGAGCCACAGCCCAGGCCACTTGAATCCAGAGCCCAGCTCCCAGCTAGGGACTATACAGCATTTCTAGATTGTGTGACCAAAACAGATGAGAACAAAGTTTCATTCACTATATTTAAAACATTCTTCACAAACACAGCACACACACACACACACACACACACACACACACACACACACACATATATATATAGTTAGTTAGTTAGTTAGTTAGATACATGTATGTATATATGAATATATGTGCCTTATATATTTGATATATATATAATATATTTATATTTCCATAACCTAGAACATTAAAAAATCAAAGAAAGAATTCTGAAAAATTAATACTGCTGTCAGAATTATTTCAACAAAGCCATGATCATAAATGATTAAGAAATTCGAATAATAACTGAAGAGTCCAACACAATGATCATAATTGCTATATACTGAAACAGTCTCCAGTGTAATGCAAGTCTTGTAGCTGAGGCCAATGGTGAACTGTGCTATAAATCTAATCCAGGCTTTATAATGTGCACTTTCAACACCAAAGTGTCCAGAAAAATACTTTATGTTAAATTACTTATTTAAGAAGACCATCTTAATTTGTCTATTTTGATGTCCTAAGCTTTCCAGTTGATTCCCATGATCTGAAACCATGCCAGCATCAATAACACTGTGTCTGGCCAGTCACTACATTTCAAAAATTAATGCTACTCCTGAAGTGAGGAGGAAAATTGCCTCCTGAAATAAAATTTGAATGTAATTTATTGTGGATAACACTGAGATGATTTCTACTAATTTATTGATAATGACTAGGCATTTCTCAATTAAGACAGCCTCATCTAAACCTTATCAGTTTGGAACAGCTGTTGTTTGAACTTGAGGAAACAGAACCTCAAAGGTTGGGCATTCTAAGAGATACATAATGGTGCGGACATGCTTTTCAATTGTTTCATTTGACATGCAGGGGTGCTCCTGAAATTTGAAACATATGAAATTTGTAACTTATGAAATGATTTAACATGATTTAATAATGCCATGTGATTTTAAACGAAGAATTTTTATGTGGCAAATGTCATATTTTAATAATTACGTTAATTTCCTAAGACTATTTTATATAGAAACATACATTTTTAAATTATAAGGCATTAATGCAAAGAGATCAGCCAAACGTTTTTTTTTTTTCTTTCTCCAGTTATTTTGAGACAGAGTCTTGTTTTGTACCTCTGATTGCCTGGTATTCACTATGTAGCCCAGAGTGTCCCTGAACGCATGGTAAATCTCTTGTTTCAGCCTCTCAAGGCCTGAGATTCCAGCTTTGTACCATAACCAGCTTGTCCCTAACTTTAAAAAGTATGAAAATGGCATTATAAATTAGTACCACAAAATTCATAGTTTAATGGAGTATTCCTGGCAATATCATATGAGTTTGAAAACTTTAAAAAGTATTTTTGAAACAGGGTCTTATTATGTAGCCCAAATGGGTCTCAAACTTATGGCAATCCTGCTGTCGCAGTTTCTTGAGTATTGAAATTACAGGCATGAGTTTTCCTGATCAGACATTGCTGGATTTTTAAATGGAGTCTGAGTCTATGACTGTGGCAGATTGATTTATGTACATTGCACAATCAAATTCAGCCTTGATCTCTCAAACCATTTACTTTAGGATAATTGCTTTTCTGAGAGATTTATGATGGATTTGGTAATTAATACTTTTCATAGAGATGCAGAAGCAAGAATTAATTTTATTTCATCTTAGAAAGAATGAGATTAAGAGGCTAAAAACCTCTACATGGTTCTAGAAATCATTTAAGATTCAGTATCTGTTGGTTTTAACAAATTTTATAAACTTTTGGTAAATATCTACTGCTTAGTTTACAAATTATTTCTACAAATGTCTGTTTTTGCACAAAATAGCTATTAATTAAGTCACAGTCAATTCAGGTTATTCATCTTGAATAATTTCCAAAGATGTATTATAACGTGTTTATATATTTTCTACCCAATTTAGTTTTGATTTATACTAATTTTCATGTTTCTCTTCTAGCCACATGATCTATAATAATAGATCTAATATACTTGGTGTATAACAACATATCCAGATTGGCTTTCATTTTCTCATAAAATTTTTGCTTCCATATATTTAAAAGTAGAAATCTCTAAAACCAGTGTTTTTTTGGACTTTGACCTAACTTCAGTTCCCTGCAGGGAGGGACAAATTCTGACTCCTTCTTCAGCCTGTAACACTGACAGGAATGGCACCCTCTACTTTTATTGCACTACAGCCATTCAGTTCACACTGCCAGTCGCTGAGTCTTTCTTCAACCACAAAAAGAAACCATACGCGTGTCTATTATTGATTCACTACGGCTTTATTAGTATCAGATACTAAATAATATTACTCATTTAAATATCCATCAACTAGCTCATTTTCTTTTTGAAGCACATTATGGCATTTGGGGCAGAACAATTCATTTATGTTTACTACACCATGATCCTGTTCACAAGAGTCATTAGCATACACAGTTTTCTTGACAGTCAGGAAATGCTGCCACCATACTCATCTTCAACTGTTCCAGAGTGCAGGAGTCCTACTTGATAAGAACCTTAGGTCAGAGTTTTAGATAATGACAAGATGTGTCATTATCATCAGTGTCATCAGTCATTGCAGAGTACAAGAATGATGTGCCCAGGACATAGATATAAACAGCATGCATTAGCTGGTTCTATTCACGAGATATTTCTGATGAACTATTTAATATTCATTTCATTTTTCTAGTGGGAAACAAGGTGGATAATAGCTTACATTATAAAATATTTGTAAGATGAAACTAGATAACATAGTTAAAAGTGTTGTTTTATTGTTATATATTATACGAACTTGCAACACAATGAGATATGCACATCCTTATTTTTGTATGAAAGTCTTTGTACTGAGATATGGGTCTAGGAAATTTGGAAATATAATCTGCTTTTACTAAAGGACATAACTCCTCTATGTTATTAGTAGTGGTACTAACATACAGACTTGAAATCTACATCATCCTGAATCTGGATATATTAAAGGAAAGTATCAGGTAACATTAAGCATGAGGTTTTATTTAATCTTTTTAATAAATCTTTTTATTTATTTATTTATTATAATTAGACTGTAGCTGTCTTCAGACACACCAGAAAAAGGGCATCAGATCTCATTACAGATGGTTGTGAGCCATCACATGGTGGCTGGGATTTGAACTCAGGACCTCTGGAAGAGCAGTCGGTGCTCTTAACCACTGAGCCATCTTTCCAGTCCCTGGTTTTATTTATTCTTACATTAATTCAAAACACATTTTATCTCTGTTCTCAAAAGAATTGCAATTAAAACAGAAGAGGAACTAGACATAAAATAATGTTTTTTTCCTATCACAGCTAAAATGTCTTTTTCATCATTTCTTATGCTCAATTCCCATATAGAAAGGGTTTTTCTTGCTTGTTCATTTTGTGTGTTTGTTTTTGTGAGGCATAAGTTATAGGTGCACAGGAGTTATGGACTCTTTGAATGTAAATTTTGGTGAGAAAAATGATTAATCCTTTAATCTCTCTATTAATGGAACAAAATAAATATACACTTTATTTATCCATTTGAATAAATTATAAAAGTCATTATTTACAAAATGGCCTACCTTCCATAATCACTATCTAAGATGAAGCTGACATTGTGATGACCTGGAATTAATTAAAATACACAATTAAATTCTCAATCAGAAATGAACAATAATTCTACATTAAAGGCTGATTAATATTTACAGAAATTTATAAAAAGTATATTTGATCCATAAAGCCTTAAAGAAATTAAAATTGAAATATTTTAAAGTATTACAGCACAAAATATATAAGTGGGTATTTTGAAGTTATAATTGGAAAATCTGACAAAATACTATTACAAATAATGAATGATAGAAGATGCATATGTGTACTACCCTGAAATCTTTTCATTCAGTCATTCAAAAGCTACTGACTATTTGAAGCTCTGACAAGCTCTCACAGACACCATGAAAATATAGTGCATGTCCTTCTCCTAACCCAGAATATAATCTGGGAGAGAACATAGTCAGTCCAAAGCAATGACAGAGAACTAAGCTTTGCAATAAGGCTTTCAAAGAAAAGGAAAGGAAAGTCTGAGAGTGAAGCCCAGGGGCAGGCAGGAGAAGGAGCTCCCGCCCAGAAATCTTATCTGATATGTTCAAGCATAAAATGTTTGCAGAGACAGAAGGGAGGAAGCTCATTCAGGAATTAAAAGCTGTGCTATGAGAGCTAGAGGCAACAGGAAGACCGTAATGGAGTGAATTTGGAAATTACATTGTATGCTTGTTTGAAATGTCACAATGAACTGTTATGTATAACTAATATGTGTTAATAAAACCTTAAGGAATTAAAATATCTATATATTTGCAGTATGCAGAGTGAGAAGAAAATATGCTAAATTTAAGAATAAATACAACAGCAGAATTAGTCATGAATTCTCTGATGGAGGAAAGCAGTAAAGAAGAGGAGGAGGAAGAGGAAGAGGAAGAGAAAGAGAAAAAGTGCTACATTATATTCAAACCTTAAGAAAAAACAAAGTTACAGATTTGAGGGGTAATAATCTGGGTAATATCTGGGAGAAAATAACACAGAGAAGAACCAGGCTTGGCAAGAGGATGGTAGGCACTTACCAATGTAAGTCCCAGTGGTTTTACATATCACAGACCCTGTATCTCCATTGGTGTGATCAAGTTTTAGACCATACCTAGCAAAGTAAATATGCTGGCATCAAAGTTCATATAGACTACTTAGATACTGTTAATCCCTTAAAAAAAAACAAACAAACAAACAAAAAAACAAAACAAAAAAAACCCTCATTGCTTTACAGCAGGTGTGCAGATAGCAGCTATTTCTACATCTAAAACTTCAGCAAAGTGCATCATTTCTCAGGCTTTATTGAATATACTTCTATCAACTTCACTGAAGTGATACAGAGTGTGATTAATTATGGTACCTTTGTTGATACCTTTAAGGAGTTTAAAATGCTGTCAAGTGAAACAATGATTTGATTAAGTTAGTTCTCAGTACATCCCAGTGCATAAGAACCTAAATAATATAATACTACATTAAAGACATAGACATGTATAAGAAAGAAGCCAGTTATACAAATAAATACTAGTTTGCTACATACAAGATAATTATTATAATAATATAGCTATGCATTATTGATTATGGTTCCTATTTCAAATTATTATATTTATATCAATTTTTTATTTAAAGAATCATTTTAATTACTTACAAATCATCAGAATGTGGTATGAGGAGTTCACAGGGCATTCCTCCAATATAAATTCTGTATAAATATTATTAGAGAAGATTAAGTCATACTTAATAAATTATTTAAAATTCCTCTCTGTTTACCAAACTCAACAGCTATGTTAATTTTTCCTCATCTGCTTACTATCCCTCATTCACTCCTTAAACATCAACTCATCATCACTACGTGTCAGGTTCTGCTCTTGGCACTGGGACATATCTGTGAAACTGGAACTTATCTACACTTGGAGGTCATGCAATTTTCTGCAAAAATTGCACAATATGAAGATAATAACATTTTGTAACCAAAATGTATTACCAAATGCTACTGGAAGCTCACAGTTGACAACTATTTTATAATAACATAATTTATTATCTGCAGCATCAGAACACCTCACCGGGCTTCTGTGAACTGAGTTACAAGCTCCATGCAGATTTGAACTATAAAAAAATAATTATTTCTACTAGAGGAAAAAACTGAAATTTTTAATGTACTTTAAAACATCATCCATTTTTCATTTTTTTTAAATCAAAACATAATTACCTCATTTTCCTCCCTCAATCCCTTTTTATGTTCCTCCCTGTTCTCTTTCAAATTCATGGCCACTTTGTTATTGTTACATATACGTATATGTGCATAAATATATTTTATCTAACCATTATATTAGGTTTCAAAATAAAAATAAAATAAAAAGGAAACCAGGTCATTATTCCCATTATAAAGCTCTGTCAAGTAAAATTGTCCTTTTAACCTTCTGTCTTATCCCAACTAAATAATAAATCTAGCAGTTTACATAAGCTCTTTTTAGATAAAGTAATCATTTCATAATTATTATCCTTCCATTTTCTTCCATTTTTCATATGAATAAACTGAGGCAGTAAGTGCCATAGTTTGTCCAAGCCTTGAGGGACTGGTACAGTAAGATTCCAATCCCAAGTATTCTGTGTTCTTACCCACATGTGTTAACTCCCCTGATAGAAATGTATGTGTGTTTAAAAATAGTATCCCATTTGACCTTAAACATTTATATGCTTTAGCATTTTCCATGTTGACATTTTGAGAGCAAAAACTTGGAACTAGGTACCAGTTCCTCAGCTCATTTGAGTGTCCATTATGATTTGTAGCTAGAAAAGTCTGGGAACTTTGTCTGATCAGACAAGGCCTAATGTGTAGAAGGTTCCCTGACTTTGTTCCTACTGCCTAGGCCTTTTGCAATTCATGTACAATAAAGGGTCTTAAACAGCAGGCAGGTGAGATCACTGGGTGTTTTAGAACTCTCATTATCTATCTCAGTAGGTGCTGACACTTCCCTGTACCATCTCAGGACCACAAGAGTGGGGTTAGGCTGAACTTTGAGGTCCCTTCCAAATGATTTTGTTGGTTTCAAAAATTAGGTTTCACTGATTTCCTGGTAAGGTACAGATATAAATTCCAGTGGTAGGGAGAGGAATCACTTTTTTTTTTCAATTTAGTTTTTTTTTTTTAATTATGGCTGTGCATGTATGTATGCTGTGCTTATGTGAGTCTTCACGCATGATAGAACTTGCCTGCTTGTATGTGGAGGTTAGAGTACAACTTTTAAGAGTTGGTCTCCCCTTCTACCATGGGCTCTGACATGAGGATCAAACTCAGACAGGTGGGCTTATTTGCAGATACTTTGACATGCTGAGCCATTTTGCTGGCCCAGAATCTCTTTGTAGTTTCCATCCCTGACCTCATTATAGGAAAGATAGGCTAGAAAAGTCTATGTAACAGTTGTTATATAAGCCATTCATGAGAATCAATTATACATCAGCAGACATTCCTTACTTACACTAAATTATATACATAAATTGTTTTTCTTGTAATGATTTTCCTACGTACACATATTCATGATAAATGGCTGTAAAATATTATATATTACCATAATTTAATTGTGAGTTCTAGCTCATATATCAGATAAATCATTTTATTTCATTTAGTAAAAAATTTCATTGCTTCTTTAGAAAACCATATATATAAAATGTGATCTATAATCTTTTTAGTATTTAATAAATCTTTTAACTGCTATCTAAATTGTAAATTGAGTTTATCCATTTGTCTGTATAATACAAGTATTCAGCAGGCAGGAAACACTGTGAAAGCCAGAGTATGGAGTCCACACTTCTTCAGGTAGGAGATCCATATCTTTCAGTCTTTTGCAAAAGGGCTGAGATAGCCTGACATATGCTACAGGGGAACTCTCCAGTGACAGCAAAGGTCTCCAGCCCAAAATGTAACAATTGTTTTGGGACTAGGCAGTCCCAAAATTCATCATCTGGCCCATAGCTAGTTAATATAGCAACCAAAACTGAAGCCCTGGGTGCTAATGAGTTTACTGGGCTTACTTTCAGTAGTCTCCCCTATATCCAAGTGCAGTAGAAACTGGGAGATACTAGATATTAGCCCAGACTCTTAAAAGGCCCATGATACAATCCACGGACCATATGCAACTTAGGAGAAAGGAAGTGTGGATGCTTCAGCCCTGCATTGAGGGGGGAACAGGATGATCGCAGGACACGGAGAGATGGGGGCGGGCAGGAGAGAGAGAGGAGGGGAAGGAAACAGGGGGAAGTGTCAGGTACTAGTGGGGACAGGAAAGAGGTACAGAAGGTCAGGAAACTGAATAGGTAGCAGTGGAGGATGAGAGGAACTGGGGATAGCCACTGGAAGGTCCCAGAGGCAGGGACCCTCCAGTGGCTCCAGGGAGGTTCCCAGCATCCAACGGGAATGACTTTAGCTGAAATGTGCAGAGATGGGGAGATAGAACCTGTAAAGACCACCTCCACTCTGGTAGATAGGTACAGGCCCCAGGCAAGGAATGGGGCTATCCACCCATCTCAAAGTTTTTAACCCAGAAATGTTCCTATCCAAAGGAAAAACAGGAACAAAAAATGGAGCAGAGACGGAAAGGAGAGCCATCCAGGGACTGTTCCACATGAGGATCCATCCGGTCTGCAGACACCAAACCCAGGCACTGTTGCTGTTGCCCAGAGGCGCTTGCTGACAGGAACCTGGTGTGGTTGTTCCTTGGGAGGTTTGGCTTTCAACTGACCAAAGCAGATGCGGATGCTTGGAGCAAAACCATCAGAATGAGCTCAGGGACCACAGTCGGAGAACTGGTGGAAAGACTGGAGGAGCAGAGAGGGGATTGCAACCTTATAGGAGGAACAACATTGGCTGACTGGACCTCCCAGTGCTCCCAGAGACTAGACAACCAACCAAGGAGTATACAAGGAGGGATCCATGGTTCCAGATACATATGTAACAGATGATGGTCTTGTCTGACATCAATGGAAGGGGAGGTCCTTGTCCTGTGGAAGTTTGATGCACCAGTGTAGGTGATGCTGGAGAGGTAGGGCAGGAGAGGGTAGGTGGATGGGGGGAGCACTCTCATAAAGGCAAAGGAGGGGGAGGAGAGGGAGGATGTGGGATGGGGGGTTGTGGAGGGGTAACTGGTAAGAGGGATATTATTTGTACATGAGTGGAATGATTAATAAAATGAAAAAGGGGGGAAAAAGAAAAGAAACAAGTAGACATGTGCAGAAGCTTTGAATTCTATTCTTGATCTTGATTGGGCAATGCTTCCTAAGGCTTGGGTATGTCTACACGTATATAATGCCTGGTAAGTAATAAGTTTCTCCATAATGATGTACCATGCCTATATCCCACTTATTACTGACTTTGCCTTCAAAGACAAAAGTGCTATCAGACCAGAAAAGAAAGAATCAACTATATGGTTGTCTTCCTATGACTCTGACCAGTCTGATCCAATTGTGGTGGGCTTTTATACCACTACAACTTTATTACTTATAGGATATCATATGTGAACTATGAGTTATAAGAATATTATAATAATTCCATGAGATAAATTACCTTAGAATCCTAACATTTCTTCCATTTGAGCTCAGTGCTGTATTACTTCCATAGACATCAGTGAAGAGCCTGCCTTGAATTGTTATTAATGTACCTAAAAGCAAACCAAAACAAATCTTCAGATTGTTTCTGGCTGAGAGTATCTGTCTATAGTATTTCATTCAAAACATTATACATTTTCCCAATAAACCAGAATCCAGATGTCTATGTCTGATGTTTAACCCTATTTTTCAGCATTGGTTTGAAATATCTAAAATACAAAAAAGCATAAATGACCATCACTAAATACTCATACAATAATGTGCTATAAAATGAATATCAGGATAATTTCTTAATAAATATTACTTGAGTTAGTGATAACTTTTTAATTTCATAATCAGGATGCTATGGCCCAGCATAAATAGGAAGAAAAAAGAGATTAAAATCTATAGATTGGATAAAAAAATTAAAAATTACTTTACAGAATAACTATTAATTAAAGTTTAAAGTAAATTATGTATTCAAAATATATTTTCCATATATATGTCAAATATGAACATTTCTATCACTGAAACAAAAAATTCCTAGTAGGAAAAACATGACTACCTTTAAATCAGGCCAAGAAGTTGGCCTGGTACCTCACACCTGGACTTACAACACTAGCAGGGTAGAAACAGGAGGACGACAGGAATTTCAGGCCCTGCCTCTTCTACAAAGTTGGTTTTAGCCCAATCAGAGATACATAGAAAGGATATTTCCTCAAAATATTTTAAAAAGTCAAATAAATAAACCATACTTAAATACAATAAAAAGTAAACCTTAGATAAATTTGATGACGTACACCAAAGAAAAGATGAAGATTTAAAACCAGTTAAATTTTTATTTTATTTTTTTAAAACAATCTGTAAGTATGTATTATATAATGCCTGCCTTGACCTCCTGAGTTCTGGACTTACATGAATATGCAACCATGCCTGACACAAAATTCTTGACAACAATTAAGACTTTCATTAGTTCAGGCTGAAGAAAAGGACATTCTCACATAGTTCTCCAAGATTATAAATTGATAAGACCATGTTATCATAGTGAACACTAGATACTGGCTAAATCTCTGGTAAGGAAAAACATATTATTAGTGATTAAGATTCACCCTTTGAAATTAATTTTAAATTAGTCATTATTTTTGTAATCAGAAATATATTTATAGATTGCATATATTTTTATATGCTAAAAATAAATGAATTGGTACAAAATCCAAAACATTTCAACTGATGTAGAACAGACCTGGAGTCCCAGATAAAGGTGTGATGCTCCTTATTGTGGGGGTTCTAAAACTCTTTGCCTGTAAAATATTGATAATAATGTCAATTAGCATCTCTTCCCCTATTTTGACTTCCTCTATTTCATGACAAAGTCTGATTAGTGTGTGTGTGTGTGTGTGTGTGTGTGTGCGTGTATGTATATATATATATATATATATATATATATATTAACATTCCCTATAGTCTGACTGTCAAAATAGTTTCTCATTTAAGAATTGATGTTCAGGCAAATGGATAGAACTAGAAAATATCATCCTGAGTGAGGTAATCCA